>CAJNIZ010016291.1:0-34829 GCA_905231905.1 Symbiodinium pilosum
GAAATGGAGGAGGAGAAAAAGAGGGACAAGGACGCAGAGAAGAGGGAGGCGCCCTTTTATCCGAAGCACCGAGGGTATACCTTAGGAGGACCCCCCACCCTGTAATAGTGGTATAATAAGAATACAAGAGGACCCTAATATAATCCCTATTATCCCTTATAGTCACTATTACTGGGTGGGGGGTCCACCTAAGGAATATTCATCATCCTGCAATCCTTAAAGTCGTTCCCAGCCCTAGAAACCCCGTCAGTCCTATCCAGCTTAGAAGCCCTTGAAGCCCTGAACCCCGAGATTCCCGGTTTTGGTTCTCCCCCTCAGGGTCCTAGTGCCTAATAGTCATATACTTACCCAAAACCTGTACTATAATTACTATTACCCAAATCCCAAGTATCTAATTATTGGGTACATGGACCCGAAACCCTAAACCCCATGTGTCCCTATATATCCCCTTTAAAGGGACCTGATTATCGGGTACATGGACCCTCTGGGTTCAGTATCCTGCAAATTCTGGCTCAGGACTTGCAGGACGTCCAGCGCGAGGCACGCCGTGCAGAGCGAGGTTGAGTTCACCTTTGGCTTGAGGTTTATCATGCTGTTGTTAACCATTATTTGAGCTATAATCTAAACTCCTTGAATTAAAGGGTGTCATATGGGGGATTATATATGAAACTACTATAGGGGTTATAAGGGGGATACTAGGAGTTTAGACTATGGATCAGTTTACATTAAATGTAGACCTGAACCCCACAAAGAGCTAAGAAGTTCTAATCGCCAATAGCGCCTCATCAAGGTCCGAGGTTGAGGGCAACCGGTGAAGGAAGTGTGAGGGCTGCAGCAGGGTTGCCGCTAGCTGGGTTATTCTATTCGCTTGTGCGGTATTTCATGCGCAACATTGCCTTCAAAAGTTTGCCTCTTCGTGTCTGCGGTCGTATCCTTCTCATGCTTTAAGTTCAAAACGTCTTTCTCCTATTTTTTCTATTGCAGCTCCTGTTGGGCATTGCACGTGCGACATGGTCAGTTTTCGAGTTTAAAAGCGCCTTTAGGTTTATAGATTGGCTTAGGACGTCGTTTAGGGCTTCGGACTTGTAACTTGAAACTTGATTCCTATGAACGCAGCAGGGTACTGGTTTGCTGGCTGAACGTTTCGGCATATCATGAGGTTGTTCTATAGATCTCTCTATACATACATATATATATATATACATATACAGTTACATTCCTATACATCACTATACACTCCTATAGATATCCTCTATATGGTATCATATACATACATCTATAGCTATATCTATCTATCTATCTATATATATATATATGCACATCACTCTCTCTCTGTCTCTCTCTCTCTCTCTCTCTCTCTCTCTCTCTCCGGCAGGTGTGCGGTGCTTTCGTCATGTTCGAAGAGGATCGCAGATGACAAGTTCAGGGTAGACCTGCAAGTCTCATCACCTACAGGTTTTTGTTGGGTTATACCTATAGTAAAGGGTTATTACTACTATTACCTGCAGTTGTTGGGTGTCATACCTATTTATTAGGGGGTCATTAATTTTAAGGCTGTAGGTAATTCAAGGTACGGAAATTCAAGGTGCAGGTCGGGTTTAGGGGCACAGCTTTTGCGGGCTTCTGGCCGAGATAGTTAGGAATTATGTTAGTACTAAGCCGGACGCCCCAACTGGAGCGCCATCATTTTAGAAGGGTGCAAGAGTGGTATACGGGATTTCTGAAAGGGGTTGAGATGTGAGTGTGAAGTTGATATGTGAGAGCGAAAGCCCAAATTCCAAGCTCTCTCTTCCTAAGCCTTGCTCTAGACAGTTAGCTGAAACCCTCAGGGACAATGCCTTTCAGTTGAAGGTCTAGGGTTTGGAAGGGCTAGTTTTGTTGTGAGATTCTTTTCCTACCTGTACCACCTTCTAGACTGAGATCGGACTCTGGGATTTGGATTTGGTGTTCAGGCAATTGTGTTTCTTTTTGCTGGGAAGGTGTAGGCATCACGAATGGGCCATAATATGGCACACAGAAGCAGTGTATTATTTTTCGGCATCCTGTCTGGATCATAAGCAGTTGCGCTTTTGCTGCTGCTTGGTGGGTTCAAGGCCTATTGTCCTTCCGCTTGAACGAACTAATGCTCCGCATTGTCCGCCTGGCAAAACCCAAAAACAACTCCTTAAGAGTCCATTCAGCTATACCCAACAGTCATGACGTTTTCCACAACCTGCACTGCACTTACCAGTACCCAAGTCCCAAGCACTTGATTAATGATGGCCGGGACCCTTAGAGAATTACGTACAGGATGAAGGGGCATGGTAACCCTAGGCCCTACCCTCAACCCCAATTATCTACAGCTTAGTAGTAATTACCCCAAATTTGGTCAGTATCACTCACAAAACTGCGGGTAATTGGGGTTGCAGGTAAACCCTAATTTGGTTTTGGTAGAGCGTGTCGAAGCTACAGAGTTTTCTTTCTCTGTCGTTTCAGGACTGACACGGGGCGGGAATTTTATCAAAAACCGTGGGGGAGGGTGTGGTTAGTTCTTAAGATTTAAGATTGCCTGTGCCTTTGGGGGTCTAACAGGAAACAGACGGGTCTTTTAGGGATCCACCTCAAGGATTTGGTAGGGATAACATTATGACACTGCTTTGTAGGGTTTAGGGTTCATAGGGTCTAGACCCAATCATCACGTTGGTGCTATTTCAAGGCCAGGGTCCCTTCCACGCTCTCTAAAGATGAGTCTTTTGATGTGTTCTCGGCTGAGACGGTTTAGGGTTTAGGGTTTCTCCAGCTAATTGCGTTTTTTGCATAGCTTAATTTGTGCAGAGTGATTGCGCGCTCTCATCCCACCTCATTGCAAGGACCCTGAAGGAGGGGCCTGTGGTTTAGAGACAACACACCAAGCCTGCCAGGCATTTTCCCCAAAGATCACCAGCATCTTGGGCCAAGTACAATTTGCTCATGAGCCCTGCGCGATCCCTTAGACATTCCTCTTACGACTGCGATCTCTTAGGTGGACCCCCCACCCAGTAATAGGGACTATAAGGGAAAATAGGGATTATGTTAGGGTCCTCTTATATATTCTTATTATACCACTATTACAGGGTGGGGGTCCTCCTAATGTAGACCCATGATTCATAAACACCTTCCCCTTAACCGTAGGGCTCCAAATGGCCCATTGTAGGTACTATTTATAGACATTGGGGCCCAATGTAGGTATTATTCATAGACATGGATATTCCTCCTATACCACTATTACAGGGTGGGGGGGTCCTCCTAAGCGATCTCTGAACAGGAGCGACTGAAAGATGAGGTTCTGAAGGTGTAGCGGCCTCAGAGCTGCGGCGCCTTTCAGGGCTTAGGGTTTAGGGTTTAGGGGTTTAGGGTCTAGGGTTTAGGGGTTTAGGGTCTAGGGTTTAGGGTTCAGGGTTTAGGTTTAAGGGCTTAGGGTCTACCTGGACCCCCCAAAGTCTGTAGAATAATGGCCTTTTGGGCGATATTTAGGGGATTTGGGCCATGATTTTACCTACTTTGGGGGTTTAGGTAGGGTTTATGGTTGGGGGGTTTAGGGGTTTGGGATAGGGAAAGGGGTTTTAGGGGTTATGGGTTTTGGGGTTAAGGGTGTTAGGGTAGGGGGGTTGAGGATATGTGAACACTGTTGTTTGGAGACACTGTAGTCCCCAATATAGAATAGATTATATCCCTTTTTTGGGTATAGGCAGATCTTGCTGTGGTTACATGGACTGAAAAATCATTTTAAGCATGAGTTTTCAAAGCCTGAACCCTGCACAACGCATCCTGTCTGTACGTTTGGCCTGCGTATTGATAGTTCACATTCCGTGGCAATGTTCGTTGTTTCTGGCTAGACATGTTCCGCATCTTCGTTTCTACGGTGACAATGTTGTCACGTGCACCATGTGCTAGCCTAGCATCGGCCCCCGCACGAAGAGCTGAGGCGGCATGTAGAACTTTATGGCAAATCGATCACAGGGCTCATGCGTGTGCAAAAAAATTTATGTGCGGGGCGGCTATTGTAGTTTATTATGGTATATTATGGTATATTATAGTATAATGATTTTGGTAGACTATAGTATATTATGGAACACTATATTCCTTTATAGTTCTGGTGCGAGCCTCGTGGCTCTGACTGAAAGCCTGTAACTATGGTGTTGCCATCCCATAGTCCTAAACCTTGATGTAGACCTTAGGTGGACCCCCCACCCAGTAATAGTGACTATAAGGAAAAAAGGCGATTGTACTAGGGTCCTCTTATATTCCTATTATACCACTATTACAGGGTGGGGGGTCCTCCTAATGTAGACCCATGATTCATAAACACCTTCCCCTGAACCCTAGGGCTCCAAATGGCCCATTGTAGGTACTATTTATGGACATTGGGGCCCAATGTAGGTATCATTTATAGACATGGAGCCCCAGGGTAATAAGGTTTAGGATAGGGATCCTGGAGCTTAGGGCTTAGGAGTTTAGTATTACAGCCCTTAAAAGGAACGGGGGGGTGTTAATCAGAGGTCTACATGAAGCCACCAGAGTATGAAAATCTGGGTGGAGGAACATCCAAGCTATAACAGGACACTATCCAATTAGGGTTTAGGAGGTTGAGCTTGGGGCTTAGGGAGCCAATAGTTGTTTACAACTACTTATAAGCCTGGCACGAGTGCTTTGTAATAGAAACTATCTGATGGCACTTCAGGCAAACCTGACACATGACCTCCAGGTACAAGCCTTTCCGCGGAGTATTCTCGCGGTTGTTTGAACCCCACTACTTGCATTTCAAGGCGCACTGCCGATGAAGGGTTTAGGGTTTAGGGTATGCAGTTTCACAGTAGGGCCCACCCTAAACCCTAATCCCTAAACCCTCCACCGTAAACCCTACACCCTAAACCCTCCACCCTAAACCCTAATCCCTAAACCCTCCACCCTAAAACTAAACCCTGAAGCTTAGGGAGTCCCATTCCTCTTAATGTGCCTGAAACCCTGCCAGGGTTGCTTAGGATTTTCCAGGATATCTTCTTTCATTAGGGAAAATTGGGCTCGCTTAATACGGTTTCCGAGGATTATGTGAAGAGCATAATCTTGGGATGTCATGGCACATGGGCAGCATGATGTGAGGACATAAGTTTGTTCTTGTTAATGGGGTTCGGTAGGGGTTACAATGTGTCATGTCAGCTTCCAACATTGAAGGGAGCCGAGCCTAAGCCCCGAACATTACTGTACTGCCTATCCCAGGGTCAATGGACAACTCACCTTAAAAAGCTCTAAACGACGTCATAGGATTCTCAGTCAGGGCGGGGTAGTTAGTCATGTATTCCTAAATGACCTATACCATGAATCCTAAACTCCTAAACCGTACTTGCCGAAGGCTTGAGTTTGGGCTTTGGGTTCTGTTCCGTGCTTCAGCTGCCAGTCCCTGGACCCTGCCTACTCGTAACCATGTTCCTCTGGGGCTCCATGTTGATAAATAACACCTACATTGGGCCCCAATGTTTAAAAATGGTACCTACATTGGGCCATTTGGAGCCCTAAACCCTAACCCCTATGCCCTAAACCCTAAACCCCATCGTACCTACATTGGGCTATTAAGAGGGTTATCGGCTATTTGGAGCCCTAGCGTTCAACTGTAGCTCACTTGGGCGCTGGGGCTGACGCAGGCGAGGAAGTAGCAATGACCCTAATTCAGGGGCCTAGGGAGGCCAATGCCCCTTGGTGGAGGAATATACCTAAAATCATGTCAGAGTTCCTAGTGCCATGTAGGGTTCATGCCATTACTAAGGGACATAGGTCTATATGGGGGGGAACATGTAAGGTCGTGGATTGTAAGTACTCAACCTAAACCCTACCTGCAACACCATTGCCTGCAGTTCAGTACTGCTATATCCCCAGGACGAAAGTTTCAACACACAAAGGTACATCCTCCTGTCATACATATACCGCGGAGAGATTTAGAGGGCAGGAGTTCCATTTGACGTGGCCAGCGTGGCCGAGCATTTAATATCTGGGAATGGAAACTTTACTATTACAAAGTAGATATTTCATTGTCAGCTTGAGTGGCGAACTTTTGTCCTCCTGCAGTCTTTGCCCCTTAGTCAGAACGCATAGGCAATCGGGGTGACAGATAAACGCTAAACCGTCAACCCTGAAAGTCACCTGGGCTATACTTTGATTTCCTTAAAGGGGTTTGTATAGACGAGTATCATAGAAGTTTTAAGGAGGATACTAGGAGTTTAGACTAAAGCTCACCTGCAGGACTGGCGGTTGACCGTGACCCAGGCAAAGCTCAAAACAAGTTTGTTCGGATGTTGGGCAGGCTTCGGGTTGTCGCCTAAGGTTTACCTGGACCCCCCAACTGTTCAGGAATGGGACTATGTAGGTCCTATTTGCGGGTACTTGGGCTGTATAGTGAAGAGTGCTTGAGGGGTCCAGCTAGGGTTGGGGTTTAAGTTTTTGGGTCTTGGGGTTTAGGGTTTAGGACTGAAGGTTTAGGGCTTAGGGATTAAGGGCTTAGGTTTGAGGGGCTTAAGGTTAGTGGTTGAGGGTTGACCGTTTCCGGCTGTTTCCGGAATTTCTTGGAGAAAGTGGGGCCATCTAGTGTGTGGGTCAGGGTGGCCAATTTGCGTATCATTCCTTATGATCTTGGTGCTGCAGGGGGAGAGGGGAGTGGATGTTTTATGATATTCTTGATCGTCCGCCTCCTCTGGGATGCTGTTAAGGAACTTAAATTAAGTTACCACATTATGTGTATATAGTAAACGATCGGGTTTCTTTATTCAAGTTCCTCAATAGCAGCCCAGTTATCTGTCACTAGATTGATTCTGCCCCACTTCCCCGAAGGAGCAGCACCCTAAACCCTAAACCTAAGGTATGGGTGAGACCTGGAAAGCTCGGGAAATATCCTAGGCCGCAGCCTCTTCCCTAACCCCAAAATTTGGTAGAGCCCGAAAAATAAGGCTGGAACTATGGGCCCATTGTCCTGGAGTTCTTATTGCCCTATACAACCCTATAGACCCAAGTAAGGGTTCAAGGATATAAATGGTAGTTTCCCAAAATAAGGGGACCCTAATATAGACCCCAAAATACTATAATCCTATTATAGGGGACCCCCAATAAGATACCCCTAATTTTGGGAAACCTCTAAATTTTGGTCTTGCTGATTGGAGAAGGAATGTCAACCAGCCTCGGCTTGACCTGCTCCCTGAGCCTTGTGGGTTTAGGGTTAGGGTTTAGGGTTTGTCATGCCAGATTCCCATGTATTGTCTGCGTTCCTCCCCATGTGATTCTCCATTATGGGGGGATAGTGTCCCTAAAACCTAAACCCATCCACTAGCCAGAGCTCAGTAGGTAAGCACACCAAAATTCGTAGGCATAACCCCTAAAATTGTAGGTCATTGGGGCTTCATGTACCTTAAGAGGTGTTCCACCCCAAACCCTGAACCCCTATCCTGTAAACCACCAGCGCCAGACCTGTGAGCCTGAAGAGCTGTACTGGGAAAACATGGACTACAGCTGGTTGCAGCGAACTCGGTTGTTTTGGTTAGGGTTTAAGGGTTTAGAAGGCTTTGGGCTTAGGGCGTAGGGTTTAGGGAGAACATAGACTACAGCTGGTTGCAGCGAAGTCTGCCTTCCCTAGGGCTCCATGTCTGTAAAGAATACCCACATAGGGCCCTAACTAGACTTGTGTCCGTTACGGTTTGGGGCGCAGGGGCTTTTTCAGTTTAGTGTTTATAGGCTGTCCCTTATACCAACCGTTTTCAAAATTTCCCTAACTGAGATTTATTGAAGCAACCTTAGGGAGGGTAGAATAGGGCGCCTGGTTAGAAGAGCTTAGGGTTTAGGGACAACTTTATAGGGCGTGCTTTCATACTTGAGTGAAGGAGCTTCAGACTTCAAGCCATGTGGAATTCCCGGTTTTTCAATATGGTGTTTAAGTTTAGGGTTGAGGGTTGGAGTCTAGGTTCTAGTTTTCGGGGAATAAGTGTCGGGATTCATGTGTAACAGTTCCCTGCCGAGTATGCAAATGACCCTAAACCCTAAAATCCACTTGTATGACCGACACGGGGCCTTCAAAAATCCAGGATTCCCTTTGAAGGGTTATATGGTGGGCTTTACAGGGGTATGTAAGGGTTCGCAAGGTTTGGGACATATGCTTTTACAAATACCAATGGTTGATTATAATATATGAGAGTCTATACCTTGGCAACCTAAATTGGGAGTAAAGTTTAAGGGGTTATGTAGAGGTTATATTGGGCTTATATAGGGGCTGTAGTAGGCTTATATAGGGGTGCTATGGGGATTATATAGGGGCGGTATTAGGGTTATGATGGGGTTAGATTAGGGTTATATTGGGGTTTTATCGGGGTTCTATATAACTAAGACATACTTTTTGCCTTGGAGTCCATGAGCAGACTTAACTTGCACTATGAGAATCCCCATCGCCACATCCATTCATATAGAATCCGTACTCATCCTAGCTTCAAAGACCTAGGGTTTAGGGTTTGGGGTAGGTTCCCGAGCTAATCACCCGGACCACCAGAAAATTGAAGCTTACTCTAGTCATCGCATTCTCTCGAAGGATGCTTCTGGATCCCCATGCATGCCGATGATGCCCCCACATTTGACAAGCACTGACTGGTAGTTCCCCAAATACGGGGACCTAAATATAGATCGCAGACTGCTGCACTTTCTTTACTATGGGGACTCCCAAAAGGTAGCCCTAATTTTGGGAACCCCGCCAAATAGGCAAATCGAAAGGCCCGGGATTACCTGAATGTATTTTCCCTGGATTCTGCACATTACAGCAACTCTCCAAGAGGTTTAGTAACCAACAGTTTTATGGGTCATATCTACTTTTTGGGGGAGGGGGAGGGAGTTGCTAACAATATAGCAATATGTAGATGAGGTAATTGGGGTTGCAGGTATAGGGCTTTTAGTTTAAGAGCTGAGGGACAGATTCCGCGTTGCTTGCGAGTTCAAAATAGGGACAACCCCAAAGGGTCCACGTAGCCATATTGTATAGGGTTTTGGCGGGTTCGTAATATATACTGGGGGCACCAAGTAGTTATGTGAGAACCACTCTCGGCCTTAAGTATATACCATACACCTGCATGGACCCTTTGGGAACATGATCGGTATGCACCTTCGGCGAAATCTGGGCAGGTTTGCGGGGGAGCTACCAATGCCGATTTGCATGGATTGCCCCCAGTTCAATATTAAGGATGTATAATATAGAGCCTATAAACTGCCAAATGCAATGAAAACTGCGATGTTATTCCAGGTTTGGGGGCTGTACCTCTAGACCCAACTACCTACAATTGCATTACATCTGCTAATTAAGGGGTGAATACTACTAATCAAGTTTGTGCAGAATGTACCTGTACCTGTAACCCCAGTTTCCTACAGCCTCAGTGGTACTTACCTTACAAGTAGTAGGTATAACCCATAAAGCTGTAGGTAATTGGGGTTAGAGGTAGACATTAGCTTCCAGCTAGAGCGAAAACTGAGAACGCTTTTGCAGGCAAGCAGGGCCTTTCACCAGGAAAGCGTTAGCCTTAATCCGTGATCCTACCCTAAACCCTAACCCTAAACATTGAAACCCTAAACCCTTAAATCCTAAACCCTTAAACCCTAAACCCTTAAACCCTAGACCCTAAACCCCATCCTGAGTCCCAACTACTTACAGCCCAAGACCCTAAACCCAAGGTGCCCTACATCTGGGCTGCCGTTAAGGAACTTGGAACTCAAGTCAAGTGACTATAACAAGGAAAACCCTGTTGTTTACTAGCTACCCATAATATGGTACAGCTACTTAAATTAAGTTCCTTAAGCCACTATATTTCCCTCAGTTTTCATGTCATTTTCCATATTCTTTTCCATTTGATTCTCCATTATACCATTATAGGGGGCTAAACCCTAAACCCTTAAACTAAGTTCCTTAACAGCACCCCCCTAGACCCTAAACTCAAATCCCCTAAAACCCTAAAATCTAAACCACTAAACCCTTAACCCTAACCCCCTTAACCCCTAAACCCCTAAAACCCTAAACCCTTAATTAAGGGTTCAGGGTTTAGGGTTAGGGTTATAACCTTTAACACCAACCCAGTGAACCCAAGCTTTCATGGCTCAGTTTGCACAAAATGCGCAAGCTTGCGACGCTCACGGCCTTGCCCTAAGCTTCGGGACTTCAGGCATACGGGGGCTTAGGGTTTAGGGTTTAGGGTGTTAGGGTTAGGGTGAGGATGGGATACCTGTAGTCCAAATCACTTACAGTTGTATGGGTTAGACCCAGTAATTAAGGAGTAACTACTACTAAGCTGTAGTCATTGGGGTTGCAGGCATGCATTGTGGGGCTTTTCAGAATAGATTGCAGAAGATTCGCACAGGACATAAGTTGATTTGTGATTTTATATTCTAGGTCCACTGTCTTGCGTAAGTTTAGGGATTGCCAGGTATCTGCTGGTAATAATTCGTAATAGTACTTGTTCTGTCCAAGACGGGAGCTAGCCATCATTCACGTCAACGATGATGGTGCTGGGGTTGGTGCGAGGGCTCTGCCGGCGGTGGCATACCTCTGCTCAGGCTACTCCTCTGCTTCCACTTCTGTCCGCGCCTAGATTAGTAACAGCTGTTAGGCTCGTGTTGTTACCTGCTAGTCTTCGACTGCCGCAGCCACGACATTCATGAACAAGTCCACGATGACAGCGCTGCGGCCACGAACAGGAGCACTGTCACTACTGTGATTACGGCCAATCGCACTGACAAGGCGTTTTCCCACTTCCCAAATGGCACTGATTAAGTGCTCTTTGGTTCACCTATGTATGCCCTCGTTGCTATGTGAATATCGCTGCATCACGAAAGTTCGCTCGGCTTCTTGTGAACAATTGCCATGAAGCATAATTTGCTTTCAGAGCACAGAGCGCGCAGCTGCAAACAAAGTCTTGCGACATTGTAGCTACGACGTACAAGGTTTTACCCCGAAGATGTGCATGTGGCCATGGAGTGAATGGAGTGGTTGCATGGAGTGAATGGAGTGGTTGCTAAGTTCAGTATTCTATGGGTTTGCTTCTTCAGGCCATTTACACGCGAGCATTTAAAAACACATAGTCGCTTTACGCGCATACCCTAAAGCACTAGAATGTTCTTGTAGCGGATCCCTTTCGGACTCCTGGTTCCTAATTTTTGGAAGCCCTCAGCCCAAAACCCTCTCTGCGTACATGACCCCATATGACCGCTGTCAACGGTTGAAACTGACTGCCTGATGAGCTGAGGGCCTAACTGCAGGTTTACGGTTGCTTGTCCCTCAGGCAACCAAGAATACCGTGTTTGCCCAAAGCCTGTGCTTGAATTACTACTTCTCCAATCCCCAGTATTCGAACATGGAAAACTTGGACCTTTAGGGAAGTTGCAGGCTCAGGGGTAGCTACAATTTAGGGTTGAGGGTTGAGAGTTTAGGGTGGGAAGTTGGAGGTTCATGGGTAGCTACACTTGGTGATCACAAGTAGTTTAATTTTGGGTACAACCGGATCCCCAGGTCCACTCTAACACCCTGGTAACCCCAATTGTCTATGTCAGGGGGTATTCACCGCTAAACTGTAGGTACTTGGAGTTACGGGTGAACCTTATTATGCCTTGAACCTGCCTACAGACCTCAAGTAAGCTGCTACCAATACTGGATTATCGCAGAGCTCCTGAACCCTGAACTGTACCCTGGAGCCTGAACCCTCAACCCTAAAACCCCTAAACCCTAAACCAAAGGTCCCAGACCCTGGGTCTGCAGGCATATTCAAGCCCCCATTTCTCCTTTTCCGGGTGTCATACATAGGGTCTTTGTAAAACTAGCTCATGCCAAAACCGGGGCTGTTGTGGTCATAGGTTACTAGGCATCCTAGTTGAAATTGCTCACTTTGGGTTCCCAAGTTTGCAAAGAAAAACTTAACTAAACCCTAAACCCTAAACCCTAATCAAGGCCTGCAACTCCGAAACAGTCCTAAGGTATCCTTCCTGATCGTGGTTTTCTGCATTTTTATCATGACGTTCCTCAGGCCGGGCTAGGGATGTGTGGCACGGACCTCTAGCCACAAGTTCCAAGTAGCAAGTCGGTGTAGACTTTGGGTCCAGGCCAACTACTGTACAGATAGTTTGGGGCCAAAGTAATATCCCCGAATAGCCCAAAGCGGTGCTATCTGTGGACTTTCGCGCAAAGCATGTGTTATGAGACCTCCAGCCCAGGAAGATGTGAGAGCTTATCGAAAAGAGAGAGCCCCCTTATGTACACGCTTGTTTGCGGAACTCCTCATCTTACTGAGACCTGTGAGGCATGTAGAGGTTCCTGGCTTCTTCAGCCCAAACGCTTTAGGGGTTTATTGTTCCTGTGGGTGAGAAGGACAGTTCGGGGTCCCTGAAAAGCATTTAGTTTAGGGTGTAGGTTTTAGGGTTACACTTGAAACCCCAAGTCACACCTAGTAACTTAGAATTAAATATCACAAACTATAAAACATGGTAATGTAGGTTACAGGCATGGTTTTGGGTATGCAAGGGGGGGAAGCCAACTTCAGCAATCAAATCCCTAAACCCTAAACATCCTGAAGCCTTGGGGTCTTTCTGTGGCTGCTGTTGCTGGCAGGAGGTCATACGCTGTAGGGTTTAGGGTTCAGGGTGCCCTCGCCCAAACTAACATGGAACCAAGAAAGATCCCCAGATAGATGATCATCCTTTTGAAATGGAAGTATGTTGGATATCTTGTTGGTTTGGGGAGGGCCTTTCAAGGGGCTCTAGAATGGAGGTTTGGGATTGCAGGCAGGTTTGTAAGGACTGTAAAGAAGTGAAGGGTTTACGGCCCCGGTAGTTTATACACCCCTGGTCGGGAGAAAAGAAAGTTATCACCCGGTGATATCCTGCAGTCTCTTCTGACTGCTATCACAGCGACCACTTGCGTTTCGCAACATACACACACCTAGCCCAAACCCGTAATCCGAAGAAAGCAACAGGAGAGAATCCCCATTCTCCAACTCATCACTTGTCTTGTCCATGTTGTTGTTACATTGTGGGTTGTCCGTTTGATTTTCCTTTGTTACTAGAGTCTCAATAGCCAGCAGCAGTGTTTTCAAACATGCCCACCTAGGTCATGAAGGCCTTTTTGTTCTTTGGACTCGTCACTCCCCATCTGGGTGCAAGTGCCCAGTGCTTGAGTACTTGGGACTTGGGGAAGAGCAATTGTAGCAGTGAAGTATATGATTCTCAGGTTCTTGGACCCTTAAGGCTCCGGACCCCCTACTTCAAATGAGAGACCATAGGACGGACACGAATAATCCTAACGCAATCCTTCATGTCCCAAGTGTCCCTCAGACAACCGAACCCCCAAAGCCAAAATCGGACCCCTTGTTTTTCAATTTGGGCAACCCTAAACCCCCCAACTCTCAGATCGGCGGAGACTGCTGTGGACACCAGCGCCCAGTCCCACGATCTGCTTGGCCCTCAGCTGCGAGAAATAGAAAAGCTGCCTGTTACCCCAGCCATATGGGTGGTTGTCAAAGTTATGGTCCCTTCTTGGTACCCTAAATATTAGGTGCCGTCTTATACTAGGGATCCAAAAAGGGACCATAATTTTGACAACCGCCGATATGTAAGGTTATATAATGGTATATAGGGAGATTTCTGGTCTAGGGTTGAGGGTTTAGGGGTTTCCTATACATGGGGATACATTTGGGTCCCCCTGTTTTGGGGAACTACCATAAACGGCTTCACGGATCATACGTACTGTTCAGGGAGTAATGACCACTAAGCTGTAGGTAATTGGGGTAACAGGTAAAGCCATCATGGCCCTAAATGCTTTACAACCAACAGTACTGTCATGTACCCAGTGATGAAAAACGAGTTCAGTCCTGCCCCGACCTGTAGTCTCCTCATCAAGAAGTTTTCATTATCAATATTATCATTGTAACCCTAAGGAGTTACTGAAAGTCATATTTTCAGTATAGTATAACCCTAAGGAATAGTTAAGAAAACCTGTTTTCAGTATAGGTCTAGGAGGAGTACAGTGAGTTCAAAATCCATAAAGCCACCCGGCGGAACCATTTGCCCCAAGTGAAACCAGCAATACGCATGCACGCACGGGTCGTGCCTCAACATGGTGGTGCCGGCAGTGTTCAACACCGGCCTAAACCCTAAATCCCAGAAAAAAACCCACAATCTTTAAACCTGAAACCGTGTTTAGATAGCTGGTGCATGATGACTCGCTGGCTCTTTCTTTCCCAAAGATGGCCATGACTGCCATTATTCAAACCCCTTCACAGGCGGTGCAGTGGTCCAAGGTTTAAGGTTGAGGAAACCATTGAGTTTTGGGTTTTGGGTTTCAAGAGGCTCCATTTTGGGGAGTCCCTATTTAAAAAAAAAATCATAGTAGCTGAGTGTCTATCTTGGGGCCCCGTGCTTCTGGAAACCCACATATCCCCTGGGCTCTAGGCGCAAAACCCAAAACCTAAATCTTTTACCCTGATTCTGCAACCCTAAACGCCTAAACCCTGATTTTTTCTTTGTGCAAGCACCCCTCTGTCTTCAGGAAGCTTAGCCCCACTCCCCTGAGGCTGCCACCTGTTTAGAACCAGCTTGAGCCCGAAGAACCTACATTTACGTGTAGTTTAGGGTTTAGGGTTTAGGTAAACTCTTAACTGGAAGCTGCAAATTAAAGCCTTAATTTGGACAGAACAGCCTAGACTGCATGCCTAGATCTTAAACCCTGCGCCCTAAATGGTAGTTTCCAGAAATAGGAGGACCCCATATACTATAGTCCTTATTATAATACCACTAGTTTTGGGAAACCCCCAAATCCCTCCATAGTCAAAGGTGGATTTTCGAGTTGGCCGAGAAAGCTCGAGATGTGGATGGTCGGGTGTCTTAGGGTCGCGGCGGTGGCAGTCGGGCTTGGGGTGTAGTACTTGAGCTATAGTCTAATCCTCTTTAAGGGGGGTTGTATCGGGGATTGCATATTGGAAGGCTACTAAGGGGGATACTAGGAGTTTAGAAAAGAGCTTATTTAGGTTTGGGCCTAGGATGTCTGTAAATCCATGACTCCATGCGTCTTGCTAGGGTTTAGGGCTTAGAGTTTAGGGTGTTGGGTTTAGGGCATAGGGCTTAGGGATTTGGGTTTAGGGCTTAGGGTTTAGGGTAGGGATTCCCTGTAACCCCAATTCCCTACAGTTAAGTAGAAAAAGACACCCCTGATTAGTAGGTGTAACGCACAAGACTGCAGGTAAATGGGGTCATGCCAGGATTAACCATCTGAGGCCCTCTCGAGCTTAAAGAGCTTGGAAAAGCTTAACCCTACCCCACAAGCGCTAAACACTACCTGTGTCCTGAATTACCTACAGTTTTATGGGTCATACCCACTAATTAAGGGGTAACTACTATTAAACTGTAGGTAATTAGGGTTACAGGTAAACCCTAAGCTCCAAGATAGCTCCACATTCTCAACCGAGAGATTCGCAATGTTTCAGACAACTCAATATGCCAAGACTTCCTACCTTTCCAACCAAGATGTTCCAAACCAAGACGCTCGGGAGTCTTGAGGTTAGGATCTCTCGGTTTTGGGTTTAAAGCTTCCGCTTAGGGTTTGGGGTTTACCCTAACTCCTAAAGCCTAAACCCCAAAACCTAAACCCTATAGGGTCCAGGGCTTCAAGGTCCCTTTTGAGCTGACACCTAGTGGCTTGACAGGTGGGTTCAAGGTATAGTCCCCCTTAAGTCGATTGAATATGGCTATGGGGTATATTACAATAAGATCCCCATATACCTCAGTTTATACACTTAAGGAGGACTTTTAGGAGGGGGGTCGGCCCTTTGATGCAGTTGGGGCTTTACGATCGCCATCTTGACGAATGTGGCCATACTTGATTGTTGCTGCCACTGTTAGCATTACAAGTACTATTAGCATTAGTCATATAACCACGTGTACATTTATGGTATTCCAGCGGTTATCTTTTCAACTGGCATTTAGCCGCAGCGTCGGTAGCATTTAGAGTGCTAAGGTAGACCCCTTATTGATCAACCCCCTCCTTAATAAGGATTTTGATAGTGATCATTAAGGCCCTTAAAAGGAGGGTGTTTATTGATGAGGGGTCTATTGCAGTGCTTCGTGGTATGCGGTTGGCCCTAGGCATGGCGTGAGATTTCAGTTTGCAGGCGAGAAACGTAGGGTTTAGGGCTTGGGGTTTAGGGAAAATGGTCGGGTTCAGTTCTGCGTTTGGCTCAGAGTCATTTCTGGGCGTCATGACAGAAATGGTCTAAGAATAATGTGTAACCTCCAATTACTTAGAGTCTAGTAGTAACTACCACGTACTCGAAAGGTATAACCTGTAAAGCTGTAAGGAATTGGGGTGGAACCCTTGAAGCTGGCAGTTTCCATGTTCTTTTCTCAGTGTATGAGCCATGCATGACCCCTTAAACAGACCCGCAATATCCACAAAACTGCATGTAGCACGGGTTACAGGTACACCCTAAATCCTATTTCTTGTATATTATGAATCCTACGTAGTTTCAGTTTGCACTTCATGTTCTATGTTCTGTCCCATCTGAGCCCCCATTTCGGGGTGCAATATCTCTATCAAGTCCATAAAGCTGTCCCGTCCCTGAAGCTGTGAAGCCTAAGCCTTAAACCCTGAGCCTTAAACCCTATAACCCTATAACCCTAAGCCCTAAATCCTACAACCCTAAAGCCTAAACCATAAACCCAGGCCCAAGCCAACCTGGCCGAGCGACGGGCCCTCGGCGGTGTTTGTCAGAGCCATTTGTAGCTCAAAGGGGTCCAAATAACTACATAGGGCTCTAGTCCCCCTTGAGTAGATAGACTATATTGTTCTGGGTATATTATGATAAGATCCCCATGTGCCCCATATTCTATCTACTTAAGGGGGACTATGTATGAGTTACAGTCTGAACTCATTCAAGAGGATTATATAAGGGATTATATAGGGGAGCATTAAGGGCTTAATAAGGGTGATACTAGGAGTTTACACGATGGTTCATGTAGCTACATAAGGCTATATAGTATAGGGTCTAGAGTTCAGGATTTAGGGTTTAGGAGTCAGGGTTCAGGTTTCAGCTTTCAGGGTTCAGGGTTTAGGGTCAGGGTTTAGGGCTAAAGGTCTAGGATAGGTGTATATATATATAATATATATATATTTATTTATGTATAGTATATGTTTGCCCCAAGGTGGTTCTAAGGGAACCCTTTTTGGGCCGAAGTTTCCATGACATACCTACGCGGATCTTTTGGATAGTTAACGGAAATTTGTGGGTCCAGAGTTTCGGGCTTAGGATTCTTAATTGAAGTTGCCATAGGATGGGTATATAGTAATGACGTTTCCTTACTAGAGAAAAAATCCTTAACAGCAGCCCAGTTTAGGCCAAATCTTGTGTTGGGACAAGGTCTGGCGGTCCTATCTAGAGAGTTGCCACCCCCTGCCTAAGCCAACGGAATGTAAAGCTAAATGGAATGTTCGAATGATCATGAAATTGAAACTGCAGTTAGATAGTGGTTGTATTTATTTCCCTCGTGTTTACTGTCTGACAGTACATGAGGAAAACATTGTGATTAGGGGGTGGGTATATTCGAATCCCAAATGAGGCCCAGCAAAAGCATGTGTCCTTGCAAAAGAGGTCTCTGTTGCGCTCCAAGTCCGTTTACAAGAGTACATACCCCAAGCTTTTTAAACAGTCGACCTCGCGATGTATCCCTGATATACCCTGTATAGACTCTGTACAAAGCCCTTTCTGGGTTCCAGGTTAATTTGGGGAAGGGTACGGAAGTTGAATTTGCTTCGCTCTTTCCAAAGCCCACATGCGAAGGTTCCTTCCAGGTGATGTGGGAGTTCCGGGAAACAACGCCTAAATCATCCTTCATACCAACCCTGGGGCGCATGTTGTATACCCCTGTGATTCCGAACCCTAAACCCCTAAACCCCAGCCCCCCCACTCAAAAACATCTGAGCTACCGGCGTGTTGTACATATAGTCCCCCTGAAGTAGATAGAATATGGGGTATATGAGGATCCTATTATAACATACCCAAAGCAATATCCTATCCAGTTAAGGGGGACTATATATTTACTCGCATCCTGGGCGGTAATGAGGTGGTCTTTAGCCGGTACCATGATCACTGCTTTTGATCATGTAGAACCCGTGAGCCTGTAGGTAAAACTACAGTCATCAAAGTTATAGCTTATACCCCATCTGTATCCATAAAACTTCCAGCATGGCAGCGCGTAGATCCCGAACACACACCTGAATCCAACCCTAGGAGGCAGTACACCGGGTGCTGAATGGTCTAGTCACCTTCCTATAGAAGGTTATATACTTCTTTTGGTGGTCATCTTGTCTAAGACAACTGGAATCATCCTTGCTTCGCACCAGAAAAAGCCAACGTTCCTCATTTGTGGAGCAGCCTAACTTGCGACCGTTTTGAAACCATTCCCTGTAACCCCAATTCCCCAGAGCTTAGAAGCAATTACGCCTATTTAGCAGGTATACCCTATACACTTGTGGAAATTGGGGTTACCCCCTTTACCCTACTCAACGACAAGTTGGTCTTGGAAGTGGATCCAACAGCGAGCAGCAATTATATGGTAGTTGCCATTAAAAAGGGGACCCCCCAAATAGATCCCCAAATATCATGCTCAGGTACCCCTAATTTTCTTGGAGAGTTTCCTGGGCCCTCATTTTTTCGCAGAGACCTTGGGGGTTGTAAGTCGCCAAGCCTCAGCCGACCATGTTCTCAGAATATATACGGAATTGGTAATTTCCATTTTCTTTTCCATTATCCCAATATAACCCCAATGTATACCCCATTTTAATAGCCATTAATAGCCCAATATTACCAGTATCCTTAGATAACCCCAATATAACCTCAATGTATACCTCAGGGATTGCTTGGAGCTTTGCCAACTGGACCTGTCCTTTGATCTCGAGTGTCGGAATATCGGGAGGCGGACATTATAGGGTTTAGGGTTTAGGGTTGATATTGCGAAGTCAGAGACGAAAGATAACCAATCAAATTACATTAAGCAATTAAGGTTTATGGGGGCGACTGTGTGGGCTAGCCAGGAAGATGAACTAGGGGCGATTAATAGAGTGGGACGTCTTCTAGGGAAACCTACAGAAACTTGCTGGGGAAAAGACCCGGGAACTGTGGCTAGGGAAACGCGTATTGCTTCCACAGGGCTGTTAGCAAAGGCGCTAAATAGCTTGAGTAAACAACTGTCCGAGGGTCACTTGTTGTGCGCATCTCCCAGAATTTCGGAGATCCCTTTCCGTGAGCTGCTTTGTAAGGCCTTGCGCGGGTCAACAAATTTGACAGAACCCACTCTTTGTCTGTTATTCTGAACCCGGAATGCTTACAGAAGAAGGCCACGGTCTTTTGCTGAAGTGGCCAAAGCTATTTGAATGTTGGGGTGCATGATACTACAACTCTATGAAAGATTGTTGAGGAAATGTGTTGAACACTTTTCACGCTTGTCCATCACTGCTCCGCGTGCGGTTGGCAGCCTTCAACCGGCTAAGTCGGTCGAAACTTCAGAAGCGGGTCTACCTACTCACACAGTAGCAAAGACCGACAGTACAGCGATTTTTACGTTTTATGATTCGGAAGATTCGGCAAGACGCTACATACCCTGACCTTGGGAATTATGCTATCATAGTACGCTAAGGACAGAGTTTTCCCATCATTAACTGGATCACGCCCTGTTTAACGCAATGAATCTCATGTTTTCATGCCTTTCTTCCCTGCCAACTACCGGCTAAGTGTGGGTTGAGGATCGGCGCGTACAAATTCGCATGGGGTCTGCAAATGGGAAATCCTTTTTGAGGCGCTCCTTTGCAAAGGGTTCTAAATTAGAGGACTCCCATTCTTGGAAACCTCAGATTTAGGGGTACCATTTTGAGGCTCCCAATCCCTGAACCCTAAACCCTAAACCTAATTGTTCACCTGGGACGTCCCTACGGACTTGGACCGACTCTTGCTTGCTAAGCCTAATGAGGATTATCGCATTTTGGGGTCTATATTGGTATCCCCTGGGAGATGGCCTACGTGCACGTTGCTTTGAAGCTGCGCCGACCTACACAAGTTTTCAATGGTTCAACCCTTTATCCGCTAAAGTGGTAAAGGGTGGTGCTATGAAGCCTTCATCCCCTGCGCAAACAGTCCACTGCCCGTGACAGGGAGTGTTTATACCCTACATCATACATCATGTCAGGGGTCCTAATAAGATGTTGGATATTTTCCTTGATGAAGGGATATTGGGCTCGTTCGGCAACATGAAAGCAAGGCCCCAACATCAGACTGCCCTCGACATCACTTTTGGGGCACCGTGAACCCTAGGCCCTGTAGGCCTTACACACTTGATGATCTTGGTGAAGCGAACCAGACGGAGCTGATGTTGTTGGGGGCCCAACCTAACCAACGAAGCCCCCAAACACCTCTTTCTCTGCTGTCGTTTAGGATTTAGGGTATGTCTGTAACCCCAAATACCTGCAGCTTTATGGGACACAACTACTTCCTATAGAGGGTAATTACTACTAAGCTGTAGGTATTTGGGGTTGAGGGTCGGGATTGAACCCGAAACCGTCTCCTCTTTGGCTGCTCGGTCAGGGCCACCGACTACCTCAAGTCGTTGAAGGATGATAACGGAACCTTCTGGACGGCAGTGGGGCCCAGGATATCCAGTGATTTGCGGGGAGGTACCCTCTACCAAGCTAACATGAAATTGAATTAGTAAGCAGAACATAGCCCATAAAACTATAGGTATCTTGCGGGTACACGTAAGCCCTCCAACCCTGAACCAACAACAACGCCGTAGTTTCCATTTTATATTGCAGGGAATGGTTACTACTAAGCCGTAGGTGATCGAGATCGCAGGTACAGGCTCTCTCAAGTGCGAAGGACCAAGGATTTTTCTCAGCCGTAATTTAAGAACCACTGGGTGTGTAACAGGCTTGGGCGGCCATTCCGCGACGTAGGCTTGTAACAGAACTACCTGGCTTGCGACAAGCACCTTTGCCACAAAGCTGTTTCGTGGGGCATGCCTGTGTCAAGCATTTCCGACAAAGGTGTGTAACAACACGCCATGACAAAGGGTTGTTTAGGAGGGGTTGGTCGGGTGGCCAGCGACAGAACGAAGTTTTGATCCAAAGCTAGTGCCAGTCACCAGAATATATGGGGTCAGAAAAGGGTTTAGGGCTAAGGGATGATAATATCGCTTGTCATGGAGAATCATATGGAAAAGCACATCGACAATGAAATGGAAACTGGAAAGATATGGTGGGTCATAAGGACTAGGGTTTCCTAGAATTACCTAAGGATCCAAATACCCCAATGTAGGTAGTATTTCCAGACTTGGGGGCCTAATGTAGGTATTATTTGTGTACTTGGATTTTTAGGGTTAGGGGTACTATTTTGGGGCTGCCCAATCATAAGAATTCTCGTGCTTTGGGGTCTATATTGGGGTGCCCTATTTTGAGGAAACAACCAAATTGTTTTGCAGAACCTTAAAGCCCTCAGATCGCTAAACCCCAAACCCTTGTTTTTCCTGGCCTTCGCCGAGGCGACCTCCGGAGCGCCGATGAAAACCTGGCACAGCTTCCATCAAGGGTTATAATGATTGTACCCCTCCAGGGTTGTGCCCTTAAACCCCTGAACGTTACTTAAATCCGTAAACCCATACCTGTAACCCCAAATACCTACAGTTTTATGGGTTATACCTACTAATTAAGGGGTAATTACTATAAAACTGTAGGTAATTGGGTTTACAGGTAAACCCTCAACTTTGACTCCTAAGCAGCCTTAGGGGACCAAATTGCTTTACCATGGTTTGAACCTTTCAGGTGTGCGACCTTAGGGGTACCACGCTGGAACTCCTGGTTCTGCTGTTGTTGTTTTTTCTTCCTGTTGCTATGAGTACATCTTCAGTTGTTATTAGCATCATTCTTGTCATTACTGCCGTGTGGTGTACTGATTCTAGTATTACTATCATCTCTCTTATTTTTATCAGTCGTGTCTTCATCATGATTCTTATTTGTATTGTGGTCGCTATTATTCTCAGCAATACGGTCATTAGCATACGGCATAGTAGGAGCAGGGGTAGGATAGGAATAAGTAGGTTCAGAAGTAGAAGTAGGCGTCGTTCTAGTGGTAGTTGCCGTCGTAGCTGCAATAGTAACAGCCATATGCATACTAACAAGGCGGTAGCTGCATATGTCCCTACATGCTACATCCTAAGTATGTTCCTCCCTTCCAAGTTTGAGCCCCAACCAAGACGCCCGCGCCTACGCCCTGAACTCTTCAACCCCACATCATCTGGGTTGCCGTTGAGGAACTAAATTTAAGTTAGCACATGTCGGATGTATTCCCTGTTTAATCAGAAATCCTAAGCTCTAAATCCTAAGCTCTAAACCCTAAACTCTAAACCCTAGATCCTAATCCCTAAATCCCATTATGTACTTTAAAAAAGTTCCTCAACAGCAACCCAGCCATGCTTCAGGGCCAAGAGGCTCCTCTGCTTTCCCTCTTCCATTCTGGATCTATATGAGGTGTAGTCCAACCTCCTTAAAGGAGGTTATGTAGGCTTTAGGGTTTAGTGTCTAAACTCCTTAACAGGGATCATATAGGGTTCTAAACTCATTAAAGGGGGTTATATAGGGTTTAGGGTCTGAACTCCTTAAAGTTGGCTATATAGGGGGTTCTATAGGGGACAATTTTGCGCCTTAGTAAGGGGGATGCTAGGAGTTTACGTAGACTATAGCTCGCATGGACAGAGTATCTGCACAATCTCCTTCACCCCAAGGGTCCGAGCAAGCAAATAAAACGTGTATATATACATATACATATTCATTTATCTTATGTATTTAGATATTATGCAAACTGAATGATTTCTGGAACCCCAAAAAACTAGCATCTAGGAGATTAGGCTCGCAGGGCTTGCTTTGACCATAAGCCCGAGATGGTGGTGCGCCAGGCATCTGTTGGTGGATAACAACCCAGAGTGCACCGGAGACACCTGGAGGCAGGAAATAACAAGTTCAGGGATCAGGCTTCGCTAGAGGTTGTAGTGTAACTATATGTGTGGCCATGCCTAAATGAAAGTGAGGAAATACGAAGATCGAAGTTGGGCCAAAGCCTTCACTATAAAATAATCACGTATCTGGACAGTTGAACAAGGAGGTTGCATTCTGGAGATCCAGCGCGCAGAGGATGCTATTTTCGAGTTGTTAGTTGATGCTCTGCTGCATGTCTTCTGATGTGGATATGGTAGTTTCCCCAAAAAAGAGGACCCCAATACAGACCCCAAAATACTATAATCCTTATGAAGGGGACCCCCCATTTAAAATGGTACCCCTCATTTTGGGAAACTCTTCCAATGGATGATTCAATGCAATTTCGCCCCGAAGACGACTTTCCCTCGAATAGTCCTGCGATTATTATTATGATTTATTGTAATATATTATGGGATATTATGGTATATTATGGTATAGCATAGTATATTAGTAACTATATTAGTATCTATTATGGGGTTCGCACAGTGGGAACAGGACCTTAACTGCAAATAGTTCACATAGAACCCAAACAGGCCGCTTTTGAAAGGGTGTGAGATGAACCCTAGAACCCTAAGGGTCCAAGTACCTAATATTCATATACTTACCCAAACCTGTACTATAATTACTATTACCCGAATCCCAAGTACCAAATTATTGGGTACATGGACCCTCTGGGGAATGGGTTTATGTAGGGTTGAGGGCTGTGCCCTACGTGAAGGATTAGAAGCTCTATGTTAAGCTACATGGAAAAGTGTTGTTCATCCCGCTCCCATGGATCTTTCCCAGCCTCTTTGCTCTTTGCTCTTTGCATCAGTTTGCGCGTATTTTGACTTAGCCCGGAGTACATTGGCGACAGATTGGGGAGTTTCTGACATGCTCCTTCTTGAGTGCATGATAGTTACCCGTGGTATCCGTCGGATCTTGAAGGGTGCCACTATTTCATGTGCGCCGGTGCCTTCAGTCGATCGCCAGACTTAAGGGAAGCACACCAATAATGTTCCCAAGGACGGGGCTCTTCCATGCAATTACGCAGGACTACTATCCTGAACCCGGAAGCCCGGCCATAGTCCCTTAACCCTGGGTCGTGCGCACTAAGCCTGAAGCTCAGGACCCTCTATTTAGCAACCACCATTCGAACTCCTGAGTCCTGAGCCCTCAATCGCAGTACCCTGAACCAACTCATATGGGTTGTCCTCCGACTTTGGGCCCCTTTTGGTTATAGAATATGTTACGGCACCGAATACAGGGATACCAAACTGGGACCCTAATTTTGGGAACTACCCAATAAACTCGCAGCTACAGGTTCTTAAGCCGAGCAAAAGCTTGCCCTGTGAGTTAAATCCTAGGCCTAGGCCCAAGCTGAAGGAACTCGAGGGTTTACAGGAAAGCCATGCAAAATGCAGGAACTTGGGTTTACGGATGAAGGTTTCGGGTTTAGGGCTTTGGGGTTCGGGGATGTTGAGGGTTTAGAAACCTTAAACCCCGTATATAGGCTGGGCAACGCTCAGCTCCAGACCGTGGAGTAACGTGATGCATGAATGAATGAATCCATAAGGGTCTAAGGACCCAACTAATCGGGTTTTAGGGCCCAACTACTATAACATGTATGGTATTTCGGCCCCAAAACCCTAATTATTTGGGTCCTTGGACCCTTAAGGAATGAGACCTTAAACCCTATAAACCCTACAAATCAAACCTCCATGCTGAACCAGGACCCCAAGCTGCACGGCAGCCCCGGACGTGAATACGACGGCACACCTCTACTACGAGCTGAAGCAGCCCCAGGAGGCCCCTAAACCCTAAACCCTAAATCCTAATTAAGGGCTTAGGATTTAGGGTTTAGGGCTCAAGGTTGAACCGGATTTTGGCTACCCCAACCTCGAAAAGTGGGACCTTATGATAGTCACAGTATGAAGTGGTAGGTTCCTTTTCATGGGGCTGGGGTAAACAAAATCCCATGATTATCGAAGGGTTGGGTTTCGCGAGGCTTCAAGTGTTTGGCGGTGGGCCTGGGCTTAGAGGAAATAGGTTAGGAGGACCCCGCCACCCTGTAATAGTGGTATAATAGGAATATAAGAGGACCTTAATGTAATCCCTATTATCCCCTATAGTCACTATTACTGGGTGGCGGGTCCACCTAAGAAATCGGCTTTAGGGATTTCCCCCTTGAAGGTCAGAGCTCCTCCAGCTTCTTGGAAGGGCACATCCCGCTTTAGGGTTTGATGATCGGGTAAGTTTGCACGCGTTCTCACTGGGGCCACATGCATTACATGGTATTACATGGGTGTTTCGGAAGTTGGGACTGTCTCCAAAACCTCTTTGACTCAAAGCATAAACCCCGAAACCCTGAATTTCAAAATGTTAAATCGGAAAACGCCTTACCTTGAACCGTGTACCGAAAACTTTATACCGTAGAGTCCAGAGCGAAAGCCTTATGGCTTGAGGATTTAGACCCTGCCTGTACCCTGAGTTACCCACAGTTTCGTAGTACGTGCCGACAAAGTAGTAGGTATGGCATACAAAAGCTGTCGGAATTGGGGGTTTGTAATGACAGGTACTGTAAGCACTTAACCGTTAAGATTACAAAACTAGCATCAAGGGCTTGATGAAAGTAATACAGCTGTATGCACTGGGGTTCATAGGTAAGCCCTTAACCCTTAAGATTAGGGCTCAACGTTTGAAAGCCCCTTTCTGACAAGATTGAGGCAAGCTTACTCCACAGCCTGGCCGTTGAATTCTGAATCTCTTCGGCTATGTATAAGCGAAACCCTAAATGCAAATCCTTAGGCTCGAGCCAAAGGAGCAGTCCAGAAAACTGGGGTTAAGGTTTAGGGTTTAGGGTTTAGGGGTTTAGGGTTTAGGGTTTAGGGTGTTGCGTTTAGGCTAGGTCGGGTAAGACCACGTGATAGCCAAGGATGGCGAATCAGTTGGAAGAGCAAATGGAAAATGAGATGGAATTTGGGGTCATGTAGTTGAGCCTCCCAAGCCGCAGCCAGGTATGTTTACATGGTGTCTTCTGTTTATACTTCTCGCTAGCACGACTGTTTCGAAACATACGTACAGCCAACTCTAGTGCAGAAGGTGGATAAACGATCATGGGCTGGAAAGACCCCAGATTCCGGAACATGAGGCTGAGGGCTGATACCCTAATAGTATTAATTTGGGTTTAGGCAATAATGGAAAATCCAATGTAAAAGAAATCGGAAAATTTAATGGAAACTGGGATTATACAGGATTATACAGGGGTTACTAGGGATAATTACTTATATTCTATCCTAGAACGCTTGTGTGACTCTGCTATATGGTACCTGGGGACCTATCACAATTGGGCGACCGCAGGGAAGCCTAAGGGGCCCAGGTTTGGGGTCTAGGGCGTTCAGCAATCATAACCTGTCGCAGGTCAAGTGCTTGAAGGTCAACAAGGTGACGCCACAGGATGCTCAGGCAGACCTCGTGTGAGCTGCTCTAAATGGTAATTTCCCAAAATAGGGGGAACCCAATATAGACCCCAATATACTATAGTCCTTATTATGGGGACCCCCAAAAAGGTACCCCTAATTATGGGAAACCCCCAAATGCTATGGTTACCAAGGAACTGTTAAAGGAATACATCGATTTTTTCATGGCAAGTTCCAACCGTGCCTGAACATTCCCGAATAAATCTCCGGGGCTCGAACCCGAATGTCTATATAATATTGGCCGTAGCTCCTACCTAAACCCCCAAGGTAAGTAAAATAATGGCCCAAATCCCCTAAATATAGCCCAAAAGGCCATGATTCTACATACTTTGGGGGTCCAGGTAGCTCCTATGGACAGGCTTCCACGTTGCGATGCTTGGATGCTAAAAATGTGAAGGTCTTCCTCATCCCGCGCTCGACAGAATCCAGCAATGGGACAGTACATTGAATGTTCCCACCTGGACCCCCCAAAGTATGTAGGGTTTCGGGTTTAGGGTTTAGGGTTTAGGATAAAATAACCCTACCTAAACCCCTAAAGTATGTAGAATAATGGCCTTTTGGGCTATATTTAGGGGATTTGGGCCATTATCTTACCTACTTTGAGGGGTTTAGGCAGTACTCACTACCTCCTAGCTCAATATGAAGCTGCTAGCTCAAAGAAAATCAGGACTCCCTGACACACTGTCCTCGTCACCCCGAAGCCCTGAACCACAAATTAAAGCCTAGATTTAGGGTTTAGGGTTTAGGGTTTAGAGTTTAGGGTTTAGGGTTTGTAGTTTAGGGTTTAGGGTTTAGAGACTGCTAAACTGGGGACCTTGGTGTTTGGAAATCAAGCCGGAATGTGCAAGCATCTTGGGGGGTTGATCTAACCCAGAGGGTCCATGTACCCAATGACTAGGTATTTGGGATTTGGGTAAAAGTAATTATAGTACAGGTTTTGGGTAAGTATCTGATAATAGTACTTGGACCCTTAGGGTAAAGGTCCTTTGGGGAAAGGGTTTCGAGATCCTGTGCATCTTATGTATGGTAAAGTAAAAGTATCCATAACTGATTCGTAATGGGCCTTTTTGGAACAGACATTTTGATCAACATCTTGATCAACTACAATTTCGGGGGGTGGGTGGAAGGGGTGGTCAAAATTACTGCCCCTTCTGTGGCACACTAAATGTCAGGTCCGTGTTTTACTGAAGGCCCCCCAAAAAGGACCGTGGCTTCGACAAACCTACCATAACAGCCCTAGACCTTCAAGTTGAAACTACTTCTTAAGGTGTGCAAGGAGTCCCTAGACCCCACACTGTTAAGGGATTTAGAGGCCACTGGTTGATGGTTCAGGGACTTTGTGGTATATTGGACCCAAAAATTTTGAAATTTAGGGTTTGGGTTTAGGGCTTGCACCCGGTGTTCAGGGACTTAAGCTCCTTCAAGGGCGGATTCCTCTGAAAGAAGGGAAGTTGTCCTTGGTGTTTAGGTATTGAGTTTTAGGGGGATGACAGTTTCTTTGTGGCCTTGCTTTTATAGGGGGCTCCCTTTCGGTGGTCTCCTACTTCTATGATGTGGCTAGTCAACTATTTCATGACATTGAAATGCAGCATAACTTCGACAAAGTACAACGCTTCCCCAAAGCCGCGAACCTCAGACCCCGATCCTGAATTCCTGACCGTCTAGCCTCAGCTATAGCCCGCCCGCACGTCCTTTCCATCAGGGCCGGCCAGGCAAGCCCATGAGGATCTTTGGGCAAGCACCTGAGATTGTGGGCTCGACTAAGGGTACAGATCCTATGCACTCGTCTTTGAAGGTTTTATGGCGCCTTGGAGGTAGTTTTCAATGTTCCCACACGCAAACTCCCAAAATACACCTGTTATGCCAGTTGCCTAGAGTGTAGTAGTAACTAGACCCGAAGTAGTAGGTATAACTCATAAAGTTGGGTTACAGGTATATCTCATTGTTTGGTTTTCTGTTCTACAGCTCTTTGGTGGGACCCTGGGCTACCTCATGGGTTAGGGAACCTACTTAGATGGAGTTACAGTAGAGATATAACAGCCTTGTTGAGAGGATGAAGTGTATTGCCAATCTCTACGGCCCCTCAAAGCAGTACCTCTAAGACCCCAAACCCTAAATCCTAAACTCTAAACCGCCTTGAGTCCCAGAAGAAGACCACACCCGATGAACTCATTCCAGAGTCTCTGAGCTCCGTGTTAAGAAGCCTTGCCTGTAACACCAATTACCTACTGTTTAGTGGTGACTACCTCCTATTGAACAAGTCTAACCCATATAACACAAGGTGATTGGGCTACAGGTAAACGTTACACTTAGGAAGTCTCCATAAGATATTATTCTCACTACTACTGTTACTACCTAAACCCCCAAAGTAGGTAAAAGAATGGCCCAAATCCCCTAAATATAGCCCAAAAGGCCATTATTCTACATACTTTGGGGGTCCAGGTATGATTGTTACCCAAGAACTTGAGAGCTTGTAGTGAGACCCTGCTTGAGCTAAGCTTTGTAGGAGCTCTGTATCCAAAAGGCCCACATGGGCTAGGGCTGGGCACTACCTACAACCCCAATTACCTACAGTTTTATGGGTTAATATTGGGATAATGGAGAATCAAATGGAAAAGAAAATGGAAAATGAAATGGAAACTGGGGTTATGTAGGGGTATATCCTTGTACCTGTGACCCCAATTACCTACAGTTTTATGGGGTATACCTACTAATCAAGGGGTACTTACCATTATACTGTAGGTAATTGGGGTTGTAGGTAGGCACTTAGGGCGTCGGGGCATTATTCGTAGATTATAGATGTCCTGGAGCACCTCAATAAGAAAATGGGGATCCACATGTGTGCGTGCAATGCTTCTACATGCCTAGGGTCCCCGAGGGAACCTGAAGGAACCTGAGGGTGCAAAATCCGCATATTTCTATACTTTGAGCTCTCAGGACTGCTAGAAAGACCAGCGGTGACCCTAAATCCATCCTAGACCCTAAATTCAAAACCCTAAACCCTAAACTTGTGATCCATCATCATGGCTAGAGACCCATACTGGTCAAAACGAAGGTTCCGTTACACACTCGCGACGGGGCTGTGGCCCTCAGTACATTTGTAGGCCTCAGAAAGGGGTCAACTTAG
The DNA here is from genome assembly GCA_905231905.1 of Symbiodinium pilosum. Classification (NCBI taxonomy): domain Eukaryota; class Dinophyceae; order Suessiales; family Symbiodiniaceae; genus Symbiodinium; species Symbiodinium pilosum. The sequence continues at coordinate 29,663 of CAJNIZ010016291.1, forward strand.
CTCGTACACACATAGACATATGAGTGGTTGTCAAAATTATGGTACCTTTTTGGGTACCCTATTAGCATACGGCACCTAATATGCAGGGTACCCAAAAAGAGACCATCATTTTGACAACCACCCATATATAAAAACCAAAGGAGAACCCCCATTTTATTCCTAGGGTTCATGGAGGACCCCTTTTGAAAAAGCACCCCTTTTTCTAAAGAAGTGAGGGAGCCTTCCCTCATTCAGCGTAGTCGGCTCAGCCACTAAAACGACAGTCCCCTAGACCCTAACCCTAAGCCCTAAAGCCTCAAACCCTGAACCACCTGAGGTGTGATTCGCAGTTCGCAAACGTGGAGAACAGCTCCTCCGACCAGTTGCACCATAAGGTTTAGGGCCTATGAAAGGGCTTAAAAGGAAAATGAAAATGGAAACCATCACATTTTTGGTGGTTTAGGGTTCAGGGCTTGCTTGTGACCCCACCTACCTAGAGTTCCATGGGTTATACCTACCACCTAGGGGGTGGTAACTACTAGATGGTAGGTAATTGAGTTACAGCCATGGCTTACAAAAGCCTTGGATGTTTTGCATCCGCTGCTGCTGAAACAAGGCGGGACGTGTTGGCATCAGCATACCTTCGGCTTGTATGCAAGACGCCGCAAGGCAAGTAGCGCCATGTAAAACAGCAGCTTCTTAACAGATGCTTGCACGTACATGTGCATGCACACGCGCCTTACTTTGGTGTAATACTACCTTTATCTAGCAGAAGCCTACATGTTTCAGCGCCAGCATGTAAGCCAGGGTCACCTCCCGCCAGAGCATGTGCTACCTTCTCAGAAAGATCTCAGCCATGCTGGAAAACAGGTCGCGCACCTTTCAATTCAAGTCTTTTGTTACAACTTCTTCGGCTTGTTGATATGTAGTTATAGCCTCGGTGATATGACCAACATCGGCTCCCGATCCCTGGCCACGCACTGAATCTGCTTCTGTAGGTTTGGTACGCGCGCATGCTTCATTTTCAGCGTCATGCTTCAAGAACATCTTCAGCAAAGGGGAGGTTGTTGCAGATGTCGACGCGCGCGAGCATGTACCTGCAATCAAGGCGCGTCCCTTTGAAAGCTCCAAGCTAGCTGCCAGGTGTCACCACCGCCGCCGCTGCCATCACCGCCACTGCCACCGCCACCAATGAACATAAGACGGCAAAGATGAGCACGGCGACGACCACAACCAACACGACCACCACGAGGACGAGGACGAGGAGGAGGACGACGACGACGACGATTGCTGTTATGGGTAATTACTACAGTGCTAGTACTAGTAAGTACTACAACAACACGACCATCCTGCACCATTACCAGTCCACAAATTATCCACTTGTACAATGGCAGGTTCTGGTACCTTCGGTGCAAACGGCGAACCCTTCGACATCTCTTCGCACTGTACGGGTCTCAGCTCTCTGGCTAGCGGGCCTTCTATGTCCCAGAGGGTCCATGTACCCAATAAACCAGTTACTTGGGATTTGGGTAATAGTAATCAGAGTACAGGTTTTGGGCAAGTATATGATTAATGGGTACTTGGACCCTTACGGTGTAGTTCCCTTTGGGGAGTTTGGAAGAAACATGACTTGCGACCCCCAATCGACATTACATCGGAGGCCTTGGCTAGATCTACTTGGAGGGTCAGGGGGACTTAGTAAGTAGGTTAATAAGCCCTATAACCCATATAGTAACCCCAATTATCCCCATTATTAACTTACTTACTGAGTCCCTTTGACCCTTCAAGTAGGGTTCCAGGGCTTCAAGTTTTGAAGCTTTAGAGTTGAGGTCTTTGGGGGTCTCAGGGTTTCAGCGTTTTAGGTGTTTAGGGTGGAGGGCTTTAAGTGAGCTTTAGACTCTGTACCCGAAGCTGCTCAAGGCTTGGGCTAGAAAAGGGCAATGCTTAGGCAGACCTGAGTGCAACTTGACACTGACTATATGCTACTACTCAGGTCTTAGAGTTTAGGGTTTAGGGTTTGGGGCTTGAAAAGCCTAGCCAAACACCGCTCTTTGACCTTTGCCTACATTTGGCAAGTTTGGTGGCAAATGCAACCCTAAACCGTCAAACCGATAGATGTACCACATGTACCCTACTCCTTAACCCTAAACCCCAAGCAAACCCTAGGAACTACAATCTGCAAGGGTTCAGGCTTTACCTATAACCCAATTGTAGAAAACCAAACCCCGAACCCTTTTAGGGTTTGAGTAAAGTCCAGGTTATAAAGGAGCTACACGGCTAGTAGCTAGCCCCAAGCCCTCAACCCTAAATGGCAAAAACTACAAGACTCTGCGTCTCCTAAACCCTGAAACCTATGTCAGCAAATATCATGATTCCCTAACTCGCCGCCTTCTCCTCCTTCGTTCCGTGCTCCTTCTTCTCCCGAACGTTCATTTCCTCAGCTCAATCCATGTGAGCCTCTAAATCCTAAACCCTAAGCCTCCCTAAGCCCTAAACCGCTAAACCCTGAACCCCTAAAACCCTGAGCCCTAAACCGCTAAACCCTGAATCCCTAAACCCTCAGCCCTAATCCCTAAACCCTACGCCCTAAACCCTACACCCTGAATCCGTAAGACCAAAGCCCTACCCTAAACCCTGGACTTTGGTGACACCCTACACTCTCTATCCTGAGGTCGTCCATAAGCCTTGGGTACGGCCCCACTCACTAACAGTTGGATAATACATATAGTAGTTTTTTTTAAGCCCTTAATGCTACCCCTATTATAGAGTGTTACTGGGTGGGGGCAGTACACAACATAAAACCTACAAACCTAAACTCTGAAACCTGTTCCGACACACGATGGTAGATGTGAATTCTAAAGCCTAGACCCCTATACCCGCCATCCCAAATCTCTATGTAAATCCTACAACCTAAACCCCTAAACCCTAAGCTCCTAAACCCTAAACCCCTAAACCCTTGAACCCTAAGCCCGTAACCCCTAAACCTAGGGTCTAAGTACCCAATAATCATATACTTTCCCAAAATTGTACTATGATTACTATTACCCAAATCCCAAGTACCTAATTATTGGGTACATGGACCCTTAGGGTTGGTTGGGCTTGGTGAGCGCGGCCCTTTTTCGGGTTCCGGCAGATGCTTCCGGAAGCCCTTCAACATCTCAGCCACTGACTGCCATAGTCCACGGGTTTTGGGGAATAGGGGTTGAGGGTTTAGGGGTATAGGGGTTTAGGATGGTTTAGGGTTGTAAATCTTAAGACTACACCTTAAACCCTCAAACCACAAACCCTACACCCCTAACCCTACCTCATATCTGCAAAGCCTCTGCGCGGCAGCTGCCACAGGCCCAGTTCCTGGCTTTGATACTCGGGAGGGGTGGGGGCGGGGGCGTATAGGGGAGTCCTACCCTGAGGGTTTAAGGACCCAAATAATAGGGTCCCTTTTAAAGGGGTTATAGGGGGATAAATAAGGATATATGGGAACTATATAAGGGTCCAAGGACGGGTTTTAGGGCCCAAATACTATAGTACTATTGGTACTTGATCCCTAAACCCTAAATCCTAATCCCTAAACCCCCATTATTTGGGTCCTTGAACCCGTAGGGCTAGCTGTAGGTCCTCATTTGGATTGTTTACGGCTTTGGCACCTAAGAGGTCCTCTCAACGGGAGTACAGTCCCAAAGGGTCCAAGTACCCAACCCTTTAAAGGGGAGATACGGGGGATCTATAGGGGTATATAGGGGTTTTGGGTCTAGGGTCCATGTAGCCAATAATTAGGTACTTGGGTTCTGGGTACCAGTGATTCTACTGTTGATGGAGGAAATCTTGCACCACCTTAAGTCCCTAAGGTCCTAGGAATTACAGTAGTTAAGGGCTCTTTAAGTCCCTAAAGTCCTAGGAATTACAGTAGTTAAGGGCTCTTAGGTGGTGCAAGATTTTTTTTATCCATCAACAGTAGCACCCACCCTAAACCCTAAACCCTAAAGCCCTAAACCCTAAACCCTAAACCCCAAACCCCAAGCCGTGATTCTAGTATAGGTTTTAGGTAAGTATATGGTTATGAGGTACTTGGACCCTTAGGGAATGTCATGTGAGCCCTAGGGGATGGAAATGCGTTTTGGGGATTTAGGGGCTTTAGGGGTTTAAGGGGTTTTAGGGGTTTAAGGGGTTTTAGGGTTTTAGTGTTTTAGGGCTAAGGGTTTTGGGAAACAGGTTTAGAGTTTAGGGTTTAGGGCCCTCTTTGGAAAAAACGCAGCTGTTACCATGGTCAGAGTTCTTGACGACGTGAAGGTTCTGCAGGGATTTGGATCTTAGGACTTTTTGCAGCTTCAGAGTGGGGAGCAGAGACCCGAGAAGCATGTAATTCATGTGGGGGGTTCGAAAACTAGGCACCAACCTAAACCCTAAACCCTAAACCATACTTATTGCAAGGACTCTCAAAAGAGAAAAGGGACCCAATGGCTTGGAACCTCCCCACATTTCAAGTTGAAGATATCGGGCTTAAGCCGCTAGTTTTGGTGGGTGAAAGGTGGGCAGCATTTCTAACTACTGCTTGCTCCTAATGTTCAAACCCCCCTAGGCTTAAAGATAGATTCAAGGGCCGGAAAAAAAACTGAAGGGCATGTTTAAAAGGGCAAGACTTGTTCAAAAGAGGCCACCACATCATGAAGTCGTGTGTTCCGAGGCCATTAGGGGATGACATGCGGAATCCAAACTTAGTAACAAGCTAACTTTCCATTTCCTGATTCAGGAAGTAACTGATTAAGTACAGAGGTTGACTGATCAAGTAGCTGTTGGTTAATGATTATTGGGAGGCCCTGGTTATAGGGTCTATCCTATCTGGGTGTCTATAGGGTTTAGGGTTTAGGGTCTACGGTATAGGGTTAAAGGTCTTGGGTATTGGGTTTAGGGTAGGAGGTGTAGGGTTTAGGGTATACGGCCTTGGGGATCTCTCTGAAAGAAAAAGGAACCTCGCAATTGAGAGACTTGTGATGGTCAGTGGTTGGTATTCGATGTTGAAGTGTTGCAGCAGCAGAAACCCTAAACCCTAAGCCCTAAACCCTAAACCCTAAGCCCTGAACCCTAAACCCTACAGCCTAAGCCCTAAACCTTCACGCCTAAACCCTAAACCCTCAACCTTAACCGTGTACCCTAAACGACTTGAAGCCCATAAACTGGGTTGCTGTTAAGG
>CAJNIZ010016291.1:49787-93830 GCA_905231905.1 Symbiodinium pilosum
TAGGGTTTAAGGTTTGGGGTTCTGGTTTGTCTTACTGGTGCTTAGAGTGGGGTGGAGGATCGAATATAGTTACTACCACTGATGCTAAAACTCCTGCATGCATGACCCCAAGTTCCATACAGTAAACCCTGAGAGTTAGGTGTTCTAGTAACTAGACTAAAACACTTTATGACTGTGTATGCCAACAATAGTAAACGGCCATCCCTTTGAAGCACTTTAGCTGTTGCGGGATGAACCAAGTGCCTTGGCCTTCCGCAGATGGCAAGGGGACCTTCTAAAGGGACGGACATCCGCGAGAGGATTCCCCGCAAGGGGATTGTAGGGAACCCAGGCTTTTGGCTTCTTACGGGGCCTTCGCTTCCATGCCTTCCCCTGTTTCGTTGCGCGATAAAGACTACCCAGGGACGGTGAAGACGTAGTTTGGCCGCTGTAAGGCTTGGCGGTTTTTGTGTGCTGCGTGTCCCGCTGCTCTAGTGGATATGGCAGGACGTCAACGGTGGTTCCTCTTCGGCTTTCTTAAAACAATGCCCCTGATTTCCAGGCTACCCCCAACAGGCCATCTTTTACAAACCTTCCATACAGATAGACAAGGTCCGCGATATGTCAGACTGTCCACGGTTGCTCGAATGCTGGGGCTCAGAAGGATCAAGGCACCGCGGTCTGTGCAACTTCGGCCAATGAGTTTTCTTGTGCTTTACCCCAAAAAACCAGCAACTGCAGCTTGAGCCGTGCTGGAAAAGATGTCAAGCCGAGGGCGAAAAGAACCACCCTTAGGCACGTGTTGGTGTGGTTGGGGAGGGGTTAGGCACCCCCGTCAGTTGAGAACACGCTCATACACTCCCTCGCCTTTACTTGTGCAGGTGCTGCGCACGCAACCATTGTGCCTGTGGCTTACACATCATTGCCGCATAATTATCACTGCTGCTGCTGCTGCTGCTGCTGCTGCTGCTGCTGCTGCTGCTGCTGCTGCTCCTCCTGATGCTGCTGCGTTTCTTTCTTTCCTGGTTCTTGTTGTCATGCTACTCGTCCTAATCTTCGTGGCCTCGTGCATGTACGCATACACATGTCCGAGAGGGTTTTTATTCCCCTCTCCCTAAATAACCACCCTATGTTTGTAACCACCAATCTCCCCAAGGAACCTTTGAATGCACTTATCAAAACAGATGATGAAATGCTATCCTCCTCCTACTGAGGCTGCTATTGCCCGACCGTCCGAGCGGCAAGGTTAATGACCATAGCGCCGAATGTCGCGTTTGATACATTGTAGGTCCACCTTGCAGGGTCATACAATCAATGCCAGAGGGGAAACCTTAGATGTTTTAGGTAGCACCCCTAGATATGGGGGTTTCCCAAAATTAGGGGTACATTTTTGGGGGTCCCTATAATAAGGACTATACTATTTTGGGGTCTATATTGGGGTCCCCTTATTTTGGGAAACTACCATATTCCTGCGACACTTTAATGAGAGATGATGGGGCCACCTGAGAGATGCTTGCGGTCGTGAAGACAATTCTCAGAACAGCGGTCCTTCACATACCCCCCCAAAGAGGCTATATTGGGGTTCTATTGGGGTTATATTGGGGGTATATTGGGGGTATATAGGGGGATATATTAGGAGGCTTCTTGCAGAAGTCTTGTAAGAATCCGAAAAATGCACCCATCAATTTGACATACACGCAGAACCGTGTTGTCTCAGGATTGTGCAGCAACTCTGCCTAGGTAGGATGCATATAGATGACATGGAGATGTGCAAATGTAGGTATCACACAAGAGAAATGTGTCCTTACATCACAAATATTCAGAAGGGACTCTGCGGACATTCACAAACACCAATGATAACAGCGATGCCCTAACAAAACTCTAAGCCCGGCACACGAAACTTAATGGGGGGTTCTGATTTACAACCCCCCGCCCTCCCCCTACCCCTCCCCAAAACAAGAGAGGATTCTAAATAGTGTGGGGTCGCCTGATCCGATTTCGGCAAACTTGTCTGGGTGGGGGGATCCCAGAGGAACTCATGAAGCCCTAAGACATACGCCCTAAGCCCTCAAGCCTAAGGCTTGGGATATATCCGCAATTCAAATATTAATCTGGTTTTCAGATCCTGGAGTCCATGCCTGCCAGGGCCACGATTATTCCGTACCCTTTTTAATGGCAATTATTCCGGTCTGAGTATACTACCCCTCAGCAGGAATGATTACCGGGGCTGTTCAAACAAGCGGTTTTACAAGAAATAGATGGTTTCTGGCGTGGAAAGAATCTGAGAAGCGGAATTGCTTTCTGGCCAAAGGGCTCTATAGGACTCAGATCTCCAGGCCCAAGGCTTGGGATATATCTGCAGTTAAAAATATTTATCTCGTTTCAGATCCTCGGGTCCATGCCTGCCAGGGCCACAATTATTCCGTACCCTTTTTCATGGCCGTTATTCTGTTCCAGCGGTCTTAGTATACCACCCCTGAGCAGGAATGATTGCTCGCGCTGTTCGAATAAGCGGTTTTATCAAAAAACGATGGTTTCTGGCGTGTAAAAAATCTCAGAATCGGAATGGACTTTTTCTGGCTGAAGGGCTCTAGGACACAAATCTCCAAGCTTAAGGCTTGGGATTTATCTGCAATCGAAGACACTTATTTTGTTTTCAGAACAGAGCATGGAAATATTCCGTTCCTGTGTTGTTATTAATCCGTTCGGACCAAATTCCGCTCTGATCCGTACCCAGTTGTAGTATTCCGCTCAGGCCTAATTTCGCTCTAATACGACCCCCATGTACTAGCCCGAACCACACACTAACCCGGGCTTAGGTTTGCTGTTTCCTTGTGGGCAGGCCACGTTGCCCGAGAAGATTGCCTCAAATCTAAATTTGAAGCCGGAAATAAACCTCACGTCGTCAGGAAACCCTCAAACCCTGAAGCCTAAACCAAAAACCCGGGCTCCCAAATTACCATATACTCCTAAAACACCTGTAAAGCCCAAAATCCTAAACCCTGATCCCAAAAACCTTACCCCTAAACGCGACACCCTGATCCTTTACAGTCCGGTCAACGAAAGCCCCTGCCTGATGCTCCCGTCCGACCGCTCGAGCACAAACACTCCTTCAGAGCCGCCGGTAGGATGTCCCGCATCCTCCAAAATGGTTTAGGGTTTAGGGGGTTGTGGGTTAGGGTCAAAGGTTGAAGGGCTTTAGGGTGGATACATAATATATATATACACATGTATATAGGGCTGTTTTGATTGAAAGGAACCAGGAAAATCATCATAAAAAAACAGAGGTGAAGATTTAGGCTCATGTAACGTAAAGGCCCGAGTGTTTTGTCACATAGTCACTTGCTACAAAACGCATGGGTGACGAATGTTATGATAACGTAGAATCAGCCCAAAACACGCCTGCAAACCTTGCCCATAAAGCGCAAGAGCCTACTTGTACCTCCCAAATACTTTTAAAATCGCCTATATGCCCATCGTTTGGCGGTTGAAGTCAGGATTCTAGTTAGGCTTGAGCCGTGACAAGGAAAGGGACCCTTTTAGAATCCGAAGCCCTGCCCCAGAAGTCGAAGTACCCAAGTACTAGGGGTTTGAGTGCCCAAAACCTGACCCCCGAGGCAATCAGTGGTTTAGGTTAGGCTTTAGGGTAATTACTCCATTGTGATGTATAGTTGCTGCGATGAAAACAGCAGCAAGAGCAAGACAAATCAGAATCCACACCTAATGTCTGCAAAGATCGAAGCATGAGACCTGAACATTTAGAGTGCAACATAATGCGGGGCTCCAAGTCTATAAAGGATGCTTACATTGAGCCCTGTTTAGGTAGGTAAACTTTCCCCGCGTTCAGTTATTTGGAGCACGTTGGATAGATAATGTTCTGATGTTGTATCTGGGGTGTCCATGTCTAGGGGGCCTCCGTATAAATCACCAAAAAAAGGGCCCCTGATTTTGGGACGCCCCCCACATTTGGTGCTTACATGGGAAGTCATTTGAGATTAGTACTTCCCCACTCCACCGCATGCACCTGTTAATAACGAGGAAAGGAGGGCCCTTTTTGCAGTCACGTGAGGAAGCCAGCGCCGCAAAAAATAAGAGGAAGCCTAAAGTGGAACCTGATTTTGACAAGTGTCAGCCGTTGGCACAACCAGATAGCTGGAACCCGTACTGACCTGTGCTTCAGGGCTTTGATTTTGCAAGGCCTGCCCAGGTAACCCATAACCTCTAGATTGGGAATTTAACTATGAACAATGCCAGGGGCCCTTACGTGTTTCAAGGTAGAGTGATATTCTTCCATTGAAGCGTATAACTGGGCTCTTTGAATAAGGCTTCGAAGTGAAGACCCTGCTCCGATTTGAGGACTTGGAACCCTAGCCAACATTCCATTGTGTGCTGCTTCTTGGGGTTATCATGAGCAAAGGTATCTTAGGGTCAGAATAAGCAAAGGGTAAACTCAGTAAACTTCCTTTCCAAGTACTCCTAAGTAGCTGTTGAAGGGTGCGCATTTACAATGCATGCTGAGGACTGCAGAGCTTAGGATCAACCTACAACCCCAATTACCTACAGTTTAATAGTAACTACCCCTCAATTAGTAGGTATAACCCATAAAACTGTAGGTAATTGGGGTTGCCAAGATGTGGCGCTTGCTGGAGGGCTTCTGTGGTGGATGGCTCCTGTCTTTTGAAGGGGCATCGTATTTTTGAGTAACGATGCGCATATATCCTAATGTTGTCATGGGCACCGACCAGGGCTGCTGTGAGCCTACGTATTTTCAAGCTTTTATTACTGTTACTCCTGTTACTACTACTGTTATTTGTACTATTCTGTATACCCCAAGCCCCCAGCCCCTGTCAACACTCATCCCTAAAATTGTGCACACGATCCTGGGGCTCAAAATAAACATTAAGAGTGGGCCTTAGCCCCGGATCAAGCAAGGTCTGCATTCCTAGAGCCCATAGGCTGTCTACAGAAGGATAGATTCAGGGTTTAGGGTTTAGAGTTTGGGATCTGGTGCTTTATTGTTCAGGGTTCATTGTTTAGGGCTTAGCCGGGTTTGTTGCTTAGGGTTTAGGATGGTTTAGGGTTCTGTTGATTTTGTTGTTCAAGGTTCAGGGTTTAGGTTTATGGTCTTGCCGTTTAGGGTATACCTGGCTGCTACAGTAGCAGACGCTAAGCTCTCAACCCTAGAGCCTCCCTCTAGCCGCAAGTACCTACTGCTCTGTAGGCATGAATGGGCTATGCCTATCAATTGAGCCTAATTGAGCTATAGTCCAAACTCCTGGTATCCCCCGAAAGATCCCCTATAACACTCCCCTATATATAATCCCTTATATAACCCCTTTAAGCTTTAAGGAGTTTACCAAGCAATGCGTGATTTTGGGTAGCAGACAAAACTTATCAAGCCCAGGACTCTTTAACCTAAACCGTACACCGTGAACGCTAAACTAATTAGTTTCTGTATTCAAAAACACGGCGGCCTAAACCTTACACCCTGACACCGAAACTAGTTAGGTTCCGTGAATCACAATAGGGCGGCATAAACCTGAAACCCTGAACGCGAAACTAACTTCTGCATGTCAAAACGGGCGGCCTAAACTTTAAACCCTGAACCCGCAACTAGCTTCTGCATTTCAAAAACAGCATTTCAAAAACAGGCGGCCTAAACCTTAAACCCTGAAACCGAAACTAGTTTCTGCATTCCAGACGCGGGCGGCTTAACCTTAAACCCGGAACCCTATACTAGCTGCTGTACAGCACAGCGGCTCATCGCGTACAGGCCCGAACCCTAAACTTACCGGTGGTTCGTGTGGAACGAAAGGAAAAGTCTGAAAACTATTAACCTAGGGCTTGAGGGTTTACCCTAGATATCCAAAAGACCCACGGTAGGAACTATCTGGAGACTTCAGGGCCCAAAGCCAGAGTCATTCCTAGGCTTGAAGCCACAGGACTATCAGGAGTTCTATAGACCTGCTACAGGGATCTAGGGTTTAGGGTTTAGAGTGTAGGGTTTAGGGATCCATGCCCCCATGCCCTTCTCACCAACAGATTTACGGGTTTTCAACGACCCAATAAAAATGGGTACTTGGGAATTGGCTTCCATAAACAAGGAGCCTCCCGACATAGACTCCAAAATCTTATAAGCCTTGCTACAGGGACTCGCAAAAAGGAACCTATAACTTTTGCAAAGCCTCAGCCTCACATATGCCTATGTAAACTCTTGCACCCTCACAGCACCTTGAACAACCCCAACAGAAGTCATGGAAGTCGGAAATATGCTGCCTGGGCCCTTGTCGCCAATATGGGATTTTCAACTTTGGGGTTTTGGGGCTTTAGGGTTTTTGGGCCCCTAAACCCTAAACCCTAAACCAGTTTAGGGCTTGAAGGTTTTGAATTTGAGTGTTGGGGTCTAGGAATGCTGTTCAACATTCCCAATGGACATCCCAGACAAGGGGTGACATCCGGGGTGGAGGTAGCTTGAGCCCTGAACCTTCAGGCGTGCTACAGTGGCATGTGTGCTAAGAAATGGGTGCCCCAAACCCAAAACCCTATTAAAGCCAGTGACTGTGTACGCGTCTGTGGGGAGCTGCTCAGCAATCTTTCGCGACCACACCTGTTTGGCGCTTAAGCGATGTTACGGGGACAGAAGGTAGACAGTCCCAAGACCTCTCCCTGAATAATGCCATGTTTCCATGTTGTTGCACCATATCATGCCTAAGCCCTTAGGTCACAAGTAAAGTCTAGGATTGAGTTGCTTAGGATGACAAGCTCCAGCAAAAGACACATACCAAGGATTCATGGTTGCGGGTTTAGATTCAATTTGACCTGGTTGAGATGAAATGGGCCTCCATTTTGGAGGATAACATTAGGAAGTTCTTCAAAACGAGGTCTTGAGGGACCTTCAGGATATGTAGGGAGTATCCGGGGAGCTTCTAGGGACTCTAGAGACCCCTCAGGGGACATGGGTGTGGCTGAGGATGTGGCTCACGGTTTAGGGGCTAGGCCGTCTGGGTTTCCAAAAAGGACGCCCAAAGAAGACTGAGCAAATAAGACAATGGCATCCGAGCAAGGGTCTCGAAGGCTTCGCAACCCCACTCCAAACTACTTGTTGCCCTTTTGCTAAGTAGAAAATGGATGGTTCTCCTATTCCCTACCCAGCACCAGGTGTAGATCCTAGGCCCAAATCCCTATGAATCCTATAAACCCTTATATCTCTGTCCAAAATCCAGGAATTTGCTTATTATCCTTTGAAAGGGCACAAGGTTGAGTTGACCAAGCGCTGCCTTCTCTCCGGTTTCCATGTTCAACGCATAAACCTCCGGGATGCCGAACAAGAGGGGGGGGGAAGGATCAAAAACGTGATAAGGGATGAACCATTGAGGAATAGGATCAACAAATAATACTGTTGAGAAAAAATTTGAAGATCATGCCTATGATATGAGATATACTGCAAGTTGCAGCATTTCGGTTGGCTCTAGATGTAAGTTGCAGCATATTAGGTAGCACAGGGGCCGCAGACAGTGTAAATTACAGCATGTGGAAAACTTCTTGATCTTGCAGATGCTGTATGCAAATTACGGCATTGGGAGCTCGCTCAGACCTTGCAGATACTACATATCACAGCATATGGAACTCTTTAAAATAAGAGCCTGCAAATACGGTAAATCACAGCACGCCAGCTCTGAATTTTCTAGAGCTTGTCGATTGATATTGTAAATTACAGCATTCGGAGCTTTGCAAAGAACGCAGGCACCATTTAGAAAGATTTTGATTGGGGCAGTTGAATAGCCTGAGAATAGGGGGGGCTTGGGGGCAGGGGGCGCAGGCCACGCTTTGCAAACAATATGATGGGCACAATACTTCTCCCTTACCCTCCCCTACAGCAAACATGGTAATGACATGATGCTTCTCTATTACCACAGGCATGGATGGCCTTAAAACAGCGTGTGGGTTGGGGAGGAGAGAGGGGAGGCGCCCCCCCACCGTTTGCAAACAAAACGATCCGCATAACCTTCCCTTACTGCAAGCACGGTGATAACATGGTGCTTCATGTTTTGCAAGCATGGATGGCCTGAAAACACCAGGGACTCCCTTTACAACAATCTGCGCGTGATCATGGAATCTGTACGCCTATCTGGTTGGGAACTATAAGGAAGATTGGAATGTTAGACAATACGTGCGCATTGAATATCTCTTCTCCTCTACCCAAAGCAACAGGCAGGCGAGTGTATGAGGGGCATCCGCATCTGACAAATAGGCTACATCCAAAACCCCCACGCAGGGAAGGGTACGTAGGGTCAAGAGTATAGAATAACCCAAACAGAAGCCCTCTGACAGTCCTGCACTCTTGAGGACTCGATTCAAACGAAGAGCTTCAAATACCTAGAGAGATATCTAGCGATTGTTCTGTGGGAGTTAGTTTGTGGCTCGTACTCCAGGGCCCTGGCCAGCCCTGCCCGCTGCCCCAAACCTACAACCAACCCAACGCCAAGAACATAGCAAAGCAGACGGGGCAGGGCGACAGGACGGCGCAAGCAGAGGCGTTCACAGGGCAAGGGGTGGTGGCAGTTGGGCTTTGAAAAATGAGGAACCCGAGATGGATCCCAAATTCACTGCTCGCAAAATATGATCCTTATTACCAGGCTCCCCAAACAGGGGCCCCTAACTCTTGGAAAACATAATTCAACACACAGTTCACTAGCTCGATGCCTCCTGCGATGTGACAACGTGGCTGGCGTACGTTTGTGAAACAGCTTCTGTGCAGGTGTTTTAGAGGGTTTCATGGGGTATGATCACCAAAACGTAGAGCCAGATGGACAGGACCATGGACAGTGAAAAGGTAAGTTTGTCTGGGGCGGGGCCCAAGCTATGCAGCACTTGTTGTAATCTATATATGTATATATGTGTGTACATATATGTATATTTATAGGTTGAGCCAGCATCTTGTGCAAGAAGCGTGCCACTGACTGGCCTCTGCTTCACAATAGATGGACACAGACCAACAAGTTCTAGCGCATGCGCACGGGATGTATAATAGATGTCAGGACATTCGTCCCTGAATGGGTAGCTCCCAGAATCACGGCTTCATTTTGACATCCAGAACCTCCACGTACTGCAATCGGTACCCGAAAACCACCTAAATCACACACACAAAAAATAAACCTCTGAGCCCTAAACTCATTGTTGTTAAGACCTGATGCCTCCCCATTGCGACAGGACGTGTAGAGCAGGCCGTCGAAGAGCGCCGGGTTTTGGCAGCCCGTTGTACCTTGCAGCAAATGTCTCAACATGATGGTTTTATTCTGAGATGTGCTTACTGAGGAATAGTTAAATTAGTGGTCATCAGTGCTCCTTCGTTTTGAGTAACGATGCGCGAAGGAACCTGACATAAAGTTTTGTGGAAACAGGTAAAGATGGTCAGCGCTTTGGATGTCACAGAGGTGCATCCGTCTGAGGAGTGTGGGTTTTGAGGGTTTGGTTCACAGGTTTAGCCCCTCTCGAACGACCTTCTGTGGAAAATTGTTTGCATTCACTGTATCGCTCGTGCAAATCAGAGGCTCCCACAACTGCGATGGCTTGTGAAACCTCTGCCCATACTCACCAACGGGCGCCGCAAGCAAAGACTAGCGGGCTGTGAAAAGGACCAACCAGGTCACACCATCAGCTACAGCGATGTGATACTTGAAGGTCATGTGGTAATTTCATGTGATTTCCAAACCAGAGGGTGTCTATATGTCTCCGAAAATTTGATTCTCCTTAGCATGGGACCTACCCGGAAAAAGGATCCCTGATTCGTGGAGATCTGCATGTTCAAGCTGCACACAGGCTATGCGTAGCTTCCACGACACTTACAGGATCGCTGTGCCTTGCCCCAGACGCACTACCCCTCTCAGGAAAGGAAGAATCTGACACCCTAAATACAAAAAAATACGTCAAATCTAGGCAGGATGTTGGTTTGGAGTGTGCTGTAACATCCGTAACATACGTCCAACTGACCGTACCGAGTGCTGCGAGAAGCTGAAGGCCCCATTAGTAAAGCACCTTGCCCAACTACTGCCACAGTAAAAACACGTCTCCTAAATCTTCAGTTATTGGGTCCTGTGGACCTTTTCTCAAATAAGCGCAAATCATCAAGGATGACTAGTTCAAATAGCAGCCCACCTGCACGAGTGGCCCTACACCTCCAACCTAGGGGGCCTACCTCAAACACCTGAGTCAACAGGCGTAGCCCGTAAAGCTGTACGCAACTGAGTAGCGCTTTTTTTGGTGGTTAAACCAGTAAGATAATATTCCTTATATAAAATACTATACCCCAACAGGAGGATATAATCTTACTCTATATTGGGTACCAGAATACCCACAAATAAAATACTACTCAACAGGAGTTGCAGGTAGAGCCTGGACCATCAACCTTCCCGGGAGAGCCCAAGCCGGCAAGACATTTAGGAACTGGGCACTATCAAATGTCAGATGAACAGCAATTTGGGACCGAAGCCGTGTACCATAAACTGTCTTTATGGGTTTAGGACCTTGGGTGAAGCTCAGTAATTGGGTACTTTGACCGTGAGGGTTCTAAGATACCGACTCCATTTTTCTCCTTTACCTACAACCCTAAACCCTAAACACTTTGAGGACCCTCAAGCCTAAACAACAAACCCTACACCCTGTAAGGTAGGGAGCATGCATTGTTAGAGTAGGCTTTTGGGGCACGTTGTGAGGTAGCTATGTGTACTATGTATAAGCGAAATTAAGGGAATTAAATCTGTATTCTTCAGGGTTCTCACTGACCCAAAGGCGTACACTCGCTCTAACCCCAAGTGCTAAGCCCCTGAAACCTGTAAATCCTAAGCTTTAGATCCTAATGCTAAAAGTTTTCAAGATCGCGCCAGGCTGTATCCCATGGCAAACACCTCGCCATTCTCCACGAGGTATCCGGGCGAGGTGTGCAGCCCGATCTCGGTGGCTTCGGGATACTCTGCTGATGGAAAAAGCCTGCTCCACGCCACCTTCACTGACAGGATGTCGTCAGCTTCCCAGGTACGGTTGATCTTCGCGCTGAAGGCGATGATGAAGCTCGAGTTGTCGGCCGCTGACTCGTCAACAGCGAGAACCGCTGACAACGGCTTCTGCTCCCTCACCCAGAGCGGCGCAGACATGCTAAACCCTGAACCCTAAACCCTAAACACTCAAGGCATCCTGGCTTGGAATCCAGGCCCTCGGCCGAACATTGCAATAAGTCTTGCCGGGACTTAAAAGGGAGAGGGGGGAGTAAGAATAGGGTTTTGGGTTCAAGGAAAATGTCAGGTCATAGAGGGTCATATAGGAACTCTTACGAGGATCGATTCCCCTACAACCTCTAAATCTCAGGTTGGAACTATGCGCTACTTGAATGGCCACCCAATGCAGGGGTTCTTGTGGACCTACTATATTCTTACAAAACCCTACACGTCCAATGAAAGCCCCATAGATAAGAACGTAGACTGACCATCAGTAAGTCGTAGGCACCTAAGGAGACAGGGCTCCAAGTCAAACCGTAAACCCTAAAACCCTACCCTGAACCCTTAAACCACTGTAAAACCACCCTAAACCCTGAAACCCTAAACCCTTAAACCTTTATACCCAAACCCTTGCACCCCAAAACCTAAACCCTTAAACCCTAAACCCTTAACCCTAAAACCCTAAACCCTTAAACCCTACCCTAAGGCCTACAGGTCCGAGCACCCCATATTTGTGCACTAATGCAGACCCATGATTAATTAGGGGTTATATTGGGGTTATATCGGGATAATGGAAAAGGAACCTACTATTTAGGGTTTAGGGTTTGGGGTCAATGTAGACCCGTGATTAATGAACCCCCTTCTTTTAAGGGCCTCAATTTTGGATCCCTAATATAGTCCCTATTAAGGGGAAGGGGTTTTAATTCTCAGGATTCTGGGAAATCGTAATGGTCGTACCAGTTTTGGAGAAGTATATGATCAGTGAATACCCTTAAAGCTATGTGAGCCTGAAACTGTGAACTTGCTTTAAAGCTTAAGGTTCGCAGCTTAGATTTTGGCGTTTATACGCTGTTCTCGCGTCGGATCAACTGCAACTGCCTCCTCAAACTAAAGAATCGGAATCTTTCCAACCATGGCCAGCAAATGCTTGATCCAAAAACCCTATGCTTCAACAGATTCTCTCAGTGCCCAAAACCCAAAACCATCCACTATGCCTGAATGCAATCTCAGTAAGTCCAAGGAACCAAAATCCACTTCCCACCGCTTGTGGCCGTTCCTGGGCGCTGTAGAACAGCTGTTGTTGTTCTGTACTGGGTTCAGGTATACATACAACAGGAAAGTTGCCATTCAGTATCAAGCCAGGTACTTGGTGAAGGAAAGAACTTTTCCTTGATCGCTGCCAGAGTAGATGTTCCTCAGCACAAGCATGCATTCGGCCGGTATGCCAATTAGGGGTTACATCAGCGATAATCTAAACTCCTAATACTCCCCTTAATAGCCCCTATAATACTCCCCAATATAATCCTCTATATAACCTCCTTTAAGGAGTTTAGACTATAGTACACATGGATCTGTTAGGGATTATAGGGATCTGTCGAGGTCTGGGTTTCCCTGTAACCTCCAGTACCCACAGCTTAGTCACAAAATAGAACCTACCTAGCTAGTAGGTATAACCCATAAACATGAAGGTAATTGGTGCTACGGGTACACTCTAAGCTTAAATCCCGACTAGCATAGTCTCCATTTTCTTTTCCACTGTAAACACCACAACTTTAAGACATTGAGGTTGCTGGCTAGGGTTGGGTGCTGCCCTCACTCGATAACAGCTATGCCATCACCATGTTATCGCGCCATTTGGCCCCTTATATTTACACAAACCATTATTGGGGGGGCAGAAATTACCCAAGTCATACGTTCGATCGAGAAGTCAAGGCAGAAAAAATCTTTCCAGATGGTTGGAAACTTGCGTTATTTGGTAGTTTCCCAAAATAAGGGGACCCTAATATAGACCTCAAAATACTGTAATACTTATTGTAGGGGCCCCCGCAAAGGTACCCCTAACTTTGGGAAACCCTACACCCTAAGGAAACATTCGTTGTTTGGCAATGTGGACTGCTTGAGAGAAAAGATACCTTCATGCTCAAGAGATCAAACCTACCCATGGCCCAGGGGCATGGGGGTTCTATTGGGATCAGGGTTTAGTTAGGATTATAGGGTAGATATTGGGGGTTATATTGGGATTATAGGGTATATATTGGGGTTTATTGGGATTATAAGGTATATTCTGGGGGTATACATATTGGGATTACAGGGTATATCGTGGGGGTTATATTCAGACTGTAGGATATATCTTGGGGGTTATACTGGGCTTTTAGGATACATTATATATTGGGGCTATATTATGTGAATGTATGACTACACCCTCTAAATAGACCATGCGAGCAAGGATGGAAATATTACCTAGGCCTGTCAAGAGACCTAAGCTAGCCCATCCTACTACCCCCGCCTGCAGACCCTAAACCTAAACCCCAAACCCTGAAAACCCTGCAAAGCAAATCAGGCGCAGTTGGTCGTCGATGCAGGGTGTTTGGTGAAAATTCAGGCCCGGCACCTTGCCAAGGGAATACTTGCTGCTGGTTAGTAGGGAGTACGGGAACCTATCATATGGAGATTGCAGGGATTACATAGGGATCATGTTCCCTTATTCCCTACTAAACCCTGAACCCTGAACCCTAAACCCTGAACCCCTAAACCCTATAACCCTAAACCCCCAAACCCTAAACCCCTAAACCCTAAACCCTTAAACCCCAAACCCTAAACCCCTAGACCCTAAACGCCTAACCCCTAAACCCTTTAACCCTAACCCCTAAACCCCTAAACCCCTAAACCCCTAAAACCTTTTAACCCTTTAACCCCAAACCCTAAACCCCAGTAAGAATTAGGGGTTCAAGCTTGAGACTGGCAGTCTCTGGTTCTTGCCCTGATCACACAATTACCAAGGTCTGAGATAAGGCCGATTTTTGGGTTCTATCCTAAGGGTCCAAGGAACCAAATAAGAGTGTTTTAGGGTTTTAGGGTTTAGGGTTTAAGGGTCCAAGGACCCAAATAGTAGGGTTTTAGGGCCCAATTTTTGTAATATTAATGGTATGTGGGACCTTAAACCCTATTATTTGGGTCCTTGGACCTTTAGGGATTACCGTTTAAGGTGATATCGGGTGAGGTCGTTATCATTTGGTCTCATGTCAAGGATTGGCAACACTTGGGCTGAATGCCTGGGCAAGCATGACGCTTGAGAGCAGTCAAAGCTAGATGGGGGCAACCTCTGATGTGAGAATGCTGCATCTGATAAGTACATTTGGGTTTAGGTTGGGTACTGCCCCCACCCAGTAACTGTCTCTTATCCGGGTTCCTATTAAGGGCTCTATAGAACCATATGAGCTATAGTCTAAACTCCTAGTATCCCCCTTAATAACCCCTATAGTAGTCACCTATATAATCCCCTACATATCCCCCTTTAAGGAGTTTAGACTATAACTCATATTATATTTATTATCCAACTGTTACTGAGCAGGGGCAGCACCCAAGGTTTAGGGCGTAGTGTCTGGGGACGATGTGACCTCAACCCTACCTGTAACCCCAGGGTTTAGGGTTTAGGAAGTTTAGGGTTAGGGTAGTTTGATGGTAAGCACCCTCTACTTAGCAGGTATCACCCGTGAAGCTGCAGGTAGCTGTTCTTGCTGCAGTCTGGCTGCAACATCTGAAAGCAATTGCCATCGCAACAAAAAGACCGCCGTCTCACACCACAAAATGAAACTACCCTGTGCTGCTCCTAAAACACAAGCCAAAAGCAATGAGCCATGTAGGCATCCCTGGCAAATTCTGGCGTAATTTGGTGGCACCTCATATTGCCAAGCCGGCTTCCCAAGAGGGAAGGGAGCGATTGCAGCCGACCAGCCTGATCTGTTATCCTGGCTTGTTGCGGAGTCGGCTTAGTAGTGGCAAAGGGTGGTGGTAGTGGCATGTTCTGGTAGTAGCAACAGGCGGAATGGGAGGATGCCACAGTGCAGACCGGGGCCCAATCAGATCATGAATGCCTCGGGTATGCAAATAGTTCAAATTTTCTAAGGTCTCCAGCGGTTCAACGGGATTCTGTGTTTTTTGCCGGCTTTTCTTGGGCTGCAAAATCTAACCCTATATCACCCTTAGAACCTGCACCACCTTGGCCAAGTCTTGCTTTGAGAGCAACATTTCCGCACCCCTCCCGGCAAATTCGAGACCCTGTACTTTTCCTCAATTACCAAAAAAATGGGTTTTCTATTGAAAAAAATGGAAACTATGGTCAATCTATGTTATGTGGAGTTTACGGTTGACCGTATACCTGTAGCACCAATTGCCTACACTTTCTGGGTTACACCCACTAAATCGGGGTAGTTGCTACCACCAAGCTGCAGGCAATTGGGGTTACCTGGACCCCCAAAGTATGTAGAATAATGGCCTTTTGGGCTGTATTTAGGGGATTTGGGCCATTATTTTACCTACTTTGGGGGGTTAGGTACTGGTTTGCTTTACCCCACACCTGTCAAAGACCTCAAGACGCTTAACTTGCCACTCACGAAGAACTTGCAGCTGCTGTCCCTGCAGCCCACGAAACCTAGTCCTAGGACATGCGCCCCTGAACCGGTCTGGGGATTTGAGAGTTACTACATGTGGCATGACACCTGGATGGAGCTTTGGGACGGTAATGATAATTGGGTACTTGGGTAAGATTCTGACACCCTTGCCGAACATCAAACTCTTACGCAGAGGTTTCAGTTTTTAAGGCTCTACAAGGAGTTTCTGCCCCAGTCCTGTAAGCCTCTCGGCAAGTCGCCAAAACTTCTAGCTCGACATCCTATCTCATGTGACTGGGTTGCTGTCCAGCAACTGAAATTAAGTTACTCTATCAGGGAACCCCATTATGATTTAGGAAGGGGACTGTTGTGTGGGCCCCCGAGTTATACACATATTCTGGATATTTACTTTGAGATTGATAACAGCAATCCAGCCATATAAAACTTCCACCAACAAACCACAAATGCCATGCTCCCCTGGTTCTGCACTCTTTGCCGAGCGTCGTTCACGCCGCGAGAGGGGTACCAATAGGCCTGTCCCCAAAACAACCAACAAATGAGCCATGGTTTAATCTCCTCGTATCCTCCTTAACAACCCATATTATAGCCCCCTATATAATCCCCTATACAACCCCCTTAAGGAGTTTAGACTATGGCTCAAATGCGTTCAAACTCTCTGGGCTCAATGGACAACACCAGAAGAATTTCGGACTTTCCGAAAATTCCCCAAAAAACTCAATTCGACCTACCTTGGGCTCTAGTCCATAAACAGTACAGGGTTTAGGGGTGTTTAGGGTTAAGGGCTATTTGCATTCCCTCGGGCCTGTTTCTCCTACTCTCGGAGCCCTAATCACCCTAAATCCTACCTGGACCTCCCAAATTCCCCTAAAAAGAAGAATCCTGAAATGATAGCAAATACCTGCCTTTATTTTGGGGTAACCAGTTGTTAGTATGGGTATTGGGAGGTCTGTTCAGAACCCTAATCCCTAAGCCACAAAAGAGGTTCGATTGGCCAACCAAGAGGCAGAAGGGTTGGCTTTCGGACTCTTCCGTCGTAAGGCCACCGCCGTCCTGGACTAGTCGCACTGGGTTCCCCTTCATGGGGGCATAGAGGCCATGTAGGCTTCAGGGTTTAACCCTATACCGCTTAGAGCAATGCGGGAGGTATCTGAGCATCTTGTAGCGTTTGCTATGGGCTTGTAAGGAATCTTCCCACGAATCTGGGAAAGCCCTTCGGGATCAGGAATTTGAGAATTCAGTGCTTGGGATGTTACCGTACAGCTTTGTTTGTCAACAGTAACTGCAGTGCAGGTTTTGGGGTTACTGGGAACTTGGACCGTTCGGGAGGCGCTTCTGGGTCCAGGGGTTCGGGGTTGTAGGTTCAGGAGGCATGCGTAAACGCCCATCTGGATCAGATTTTCGCCTGGCCCCTGCCCTCAAGGGCTTAGGAATGCACACAAATATTCAAAAACAACTGGGATCATGTGATACCACGATCAGGGAACAATTCATCCCCTGGCACAAGTTTTTTAAACCCCTAACCTTGAACCCTAAAGTCTAAATATCCTGCAACATGAAATCTTAACCCTGAACCCTTACTAAGCTGCTGTAGGGGCCAAAACATCTACAAACATCGTGTTGAGGTCTAGATGAGGTAGCACACAGTAATGATACCAAAACACATGGGGTCACAATATTGGACATGTTCCCCGTGCAAAGCTGGTTCCCAAATTGATGTTTATCTACTTTATGATACGACTTGTCATTGTTGAACATTATTGAGGAGAATAACCCAAACATTACATAACCTCTGCATAGCCCGTTTATGGGGACACTCTCGCTCTATTTCGCTCGCTCGCTCGCTCTCTCTCTCTCTCTCGCTCTCTCTCTCTCTCTCTCTCGCTTCTTCTTCTTCTTCTACAGGCTTTCTCCTCTCCTCTGTCTCTCTCTCTCTCTCTCTCTCTTTCTCTTCCTCTACATATACATACACATCCGTAAACCCCTATGAAGCCCCGAAAAGAGCCGAGTGACTGTACCATGCTGGTTGCCGCATCCTCTGCACAGCTTGCATCATCCGCAGCTGCAAAGCAGCGGATGGCCACCAGGGCCAGCCATGAACGAAGGAACATGGTACTTACTCCCTCAGCCCTAATGTGTTTCCCCCGAAGTATGTAGAATAATGGCCTTTTGGGCCATATTTAGGGGATTTGGGCCATTATTTTCCTACTTTGGGGGTTTAGGTAATGTGGTTTGGGGTATATATAGGGATATTGTTTTTGGGATCTGAATCCAAAACCCTGGTGTGGAAGCCTGTTCGCAGCATTGGCCTCAATACAATGATTACGTACCCTGGAACTCCAGATGGCTCAAGGGTTTGGGCTTTGGTCTTAGGGTTTCATGTGCAGACTGTAAACCCCAAAAGTAGGTAATGGCTAGGCGCAAGTTTTCGCCTACCAGGTGAGCCGAAACTCTCGCAGCATTGTCAGATGTAGCTGTAGTATCGGGCTACTGAAGCCATGTTATTTGGGTACCTGAACCCTTCGGCATAGATTAGAGCCTAGGTTGTCCAGGCCTTTTACAAGCTTCACCCATGTTGATGGAGACTCTTCAAGAGACATCCAGAAAATTTTGATCTCAACAGAAAAGCCCCAGATGGATACATTCAGCTTTAGCTTTGTTTAAACCCTAAACCAACCTTAAACCCCTATGTACCCCAAACATCAAGGCTCCAGATTGCGGGGACTCTTGAGAAGGACTGCAACCTGTAACCCCAACCAGCTTACAGCTTTGTGGGTTATATGTACCCTAGCAAGTTGCACGTGATTGGAGCTACACGTAATTTCCGACAACCCTACTCCAAAAACCGTTGAATACCGTTGATCTACCTCTATACCCTTCGAGTTGAAGACCCCTAGCGCTCCCTAAATGGGACAGCTGATTGTTTGACCACCCTCGGGAAAGTGCACATCTACGCTTCCAACAACCTAAAGGAGCTTCTAGTAAGTGGGAGCCCAGGGTTGCTAACGTGGGCAGTTACCAGGTGGGTACTCTTACATAAGGCTTCTATAAGGCTCATACAGGGCACCAGGACTATGTGAGAGCTATGTAAGGCTTATATGGCGGAAACTATCCACCTGAAACTTCCTGACACTAATGGGTTAGGTAGCCTACTTATGAAGGGTTTGCAGTAGGGGTGGAGAGGGCTCATTCGAGGGGATGTAATATGCAAAGGAAGAGAGTCGCGAGAATGACGTAGGAATGTTTGCCCGTGACTCAATGTACCAGGAATCCCAGCTACATGCAGTCTTATGGGCTACATCAAGTTGCATCTATTCCCTAAACCCTAAACCCCGATTAATGAGGGGGGCGTGGGGCGTTAATTCGTACTGAGCTGTAGGTAATTGGGGTTGCAGGTGCTCGCAGCTTCGTTTGTACAAGCTCTTTTCAAGACGCTACGTATAAATCGTAGCTAGATGGAGTTATAGTCCCCCTTAAGTAGATAGAATATGGGGTATAGGATCTTATTATACTATACCCAAAGCCATATTCTATCTACTTAAGGGGGACTATACATGTAGGGTTCCGGGATTGGCATTTAGGGCCATTACCATACGTGAACTAACCCTTCCAATATCAAGCCTGCCCCCCCATCCCCGTGAAGTTAACCACTCCTTCTGGCAGATCAAATAGATTTGACGGACCCTGATTATCATGTTACAGGCCACTTGGAGGGTCAGGGGGACTTACTAAGTAGGTTAATAAGCCCTATAACCCATATAGTAACCCCAATTATCCCCATTATTAACCTAGTTATTAAGTCCCCATGACCCTCCAAGCAGGCCCGATGGTGTGTGTGTGTGAGCGTCTAAATGTAGTCTAGTCATGATACCGCAGTCGCGTGTAAGGTTGCCATGGGTGATATCTATATAACCTATATATCCCCTATATATATATATACCCTATATACCCCCATATATTCCTATATACCCCTATATGGTCTGCGCCTGCTGTCTGAACTCCGAACAGCGAGCCATGACCATGCAGAAACCTTCAAGAGAAGCTGACAAGCCCAACAACGTCCTTAGAATTCGAGACTATTATATTATAGTAGATTATAGTATATTATCGTATATTATGGTATGTTAGGGTATATTAGTGTATGTTAGGGTATATTGGGGCGGGGGCACTGTATGAATGCGTCTAAAGTAGGGTCCACAGAATCCTCATGCTCAGGACCACCAGATGCAAACATGAGATCTGTCGAGCACCGGAGCTCAGGCATTCGGTATGATGACGTCATCGTCGAGGATCACTCGCGTGCAGCACCAAGTTCCCCCTGTAGCTTCAGTGCAGAGAGACCTTGACTTTTTCAGCAGAAAACTGGGACCTCCAGCATTCGCAACGCTAGCCATGAACGCACGCACAAGACAAGTCACGTCATGTTCGGCATGGTGATACTTTGCCTAGCATGTATTTCACCAAGGGAATACTTCGAGTGCTTGCACGTCAAAGGTCTATTTATTATAGGGCCCTAAAATATTCACCAATACTGAGGTGATGTGTTCTGGCCCCAGGTTCCTTATTCAATTAGGGTATAGTGTACCTGAAATATAGACCTTAAACTGATATTAATATTGGTATTCAGGGCCCGTCCATTAGGCGCTGGATGTCTGGGCTTAGTGGGTCTTTAGCCGGCAGTAGTCCCAAATGAAGGAAGTGTCGTCGTTCTGACCCCATGCCTTCATTCGCTGCTCAGTCATTGCTCAGTAGAAACGTAACATTTCCTAAGCACTGAACTCTAAAAACCCTGGACCTTAAATGACTAAACCCATGGAAAAAAAGCGTCAAACATGGCTGTGCAACTCAGGTATTGGAAAAGTGGCTACAGTCCACTGTAGAGGCTTAAATGACTACTTTAAGATGTTGCAGTGGAGAGTCAACATTGAACAGAAAGTCGAAAATTCACCGAAAACTGATGATTTTATACAGTTCATAAGTAGTTTATGAGGACCCTCAACCCTCCACCCTAAACCCTACCAATATTACTGTCCTGGGTTGTTGGCATGTTCTTGGTACAGAGTACCTGAAATTAAATAAGCCTTAACATGATATTGGTGGATGTTTGGGACCCCAGAATTGTGGCCACAAGAGATATTGGTAATTATAGTAAGCTCCTTACATAGTCCTAATATACCAGTCTTACTGGTCAGGGGGCCCAACCTAAGTAAAATAGTGGTGTTTCTTTGGGACCCTAGCTGTACCTGAAACGCCCGCAGCCGAAACCTGAAGCTGGCTGGGGTTTGGGATGCCATTATGAGGGTCCAAGAGACTTAGGATATAAAGGCCGTTCTATAATCCCCAAGAATACAATAGTAATTTCCATCTTCTTTTTCATCGGCCGATGCCACTAACAAGCAGTCTGAAAGAGGTCCTGCCGCGGTGCGTCTTCGTGAAGACTGTCTGGTCCTGACAGAGCTTAGATTCCGGTTGTTAATTGTCTTACTGGTGCTGAAGGAAGGGGAAGCGGCTGAGAGCATATGGGACCAGCAGCAGGATATACCCTCCTAAAGGCTAAATCCATAAACCTCAGGGTATATGTGACTATCAAGGGTATACAGCCCAAAGTAGGTTATAATTATGGTCTGTAGCGCGCAGCATAGGTATCATTCACAGACTCGAAGCCCCAGGGAAGGGATTATACCAGGGTTTAGAGTTTAGGATTTGGTTTAGGGGACTTATCTTTCCATGGGCTCTCGAATTGCAGATATTGGCAAATGCAGCTGCTCCGGAATCTAGTGGAGCTAGGTAGGTAGTATCCGCGTTTAGGGTTCAGGGTTTAGGGGCTGAAAAGACCTATGGTCCCCCTTTGTGTCGAGGACCACAAGTTTTCAAGAGCAGTCCGAACCCCCTCAAAACCAAAACTCCTGAAACTTAAGTCACTGAAAAAGAATAGGGTGATTCTGGCGACCCCAGCCTCCACGATGAGAACCTTCTTAGAAATCTGAATATGATACTGGTATAGTTCTAAACTGAGGGCGTTGGGCTATGCCTGTATTACCTCGAGAACACCAAGATCATCCCAGTTTACATTACATTTTCCACGTGCTTTCCCACGTGATTCTTCGCTTTGTTGCTTATGCAATCCTTGTGTTATAGCCCCCTAAATAACCCCGATATACACCTATGTAGCCCCTTCAGATTCCCGATTTTCAGAGACAGCCTAGAAGAAGGAAGGCCTACCTAACACCCTCCCGGACACTTGTGGATGGACGTGAGACAGCTTCAAGAAAATCAGGTCCCCATCTCATATCCCACTCTACGATAGATCTTCTCATTGGAAGCCTCTATGGAAGCCCTCCTGAGGGGTAGGTTGGAAATTATGTTTCTGAAAACATGTCACCTTCAAATCCTACATGATCCTTCTAAAGCCATAGCAATTTAGGTTTTAAAAGGGCCCCAAACCTACCCTAGTCATGAGTGCTGTGCTTTCCTGGCATTCTAAGGGAACTGGGATATTCCTTGGGTGGACCTCCCGAGTCATTAGTGGCTATGAGGGAAAACAGGGTGGGGTTCCACCTAAGATATTATGCTATCCCGCCAGTCTTTAAAGCATATGTAGAAAGGTGCCTATTTGCCTGTAGTTCAGGATTTAGAGTTTAGGGCTCCCCTTGTCAGTTACATGCTTGTAGGACCGAGGCGCAGTGCACTGACCTAAGTTATTACAAGGCATGCGCTACTTGCTCAACCAGCCACCCATGAACCCTCAAACCCTAAACAATAAACCCTAAACCTCCAACCCGAAATTATGTACGTTCACCGCCATTCGCCTCAAGCGCTCCCTGTATTCAAGCTCCGGCCTTGTCCCAGTGTTTTGGATCCTCGTCCTTTCCATCATGGCCATGGATTCTCCAGTCCGCTTCGCCTTTTGCTTCCCGATGGCCTCCGGGCCGGGCGCTTCTTCAACAAGGGATATCAAGGGGTTATCACTACGTAATGTATTCCCTTATCCCCTGCTAGAACCCAACATAATGATGTAGTAGTTTCCATTTTCTCTCCCATTATCCCTATATGCCCGAATGTATTCTTTTCAGAATTCAGGGTCATGATTTGAGGCACAGAGTGCCATTCAGCGCGCTCTGACCTACATGCCCACGAACTGGGGGTTTCCCTACGTTAGGAATACCTTTTTAGTTTGTTGTCCCCATAATTAAGGATTGCAATACTTGGGTGTCTATTTCGGGGTCCCCCTGTTTTAGGGTAAGTACCAACACTGACTCTCTTGAAAACTACCATGAAGAGTAAAGCTGTGTCTGACGAAACAGTCGTATACGAGCTGTAGTGTAAACCCCTGAAAGCGTTGTATAGGGAGCTCGTATGTCATGATAGGTCTGCTCAATATCATGGAGGTTCGACTCCAACGAGTGTCTCTGAACCTCCTGTACTAAGACGCTACAGAGTAGCCGGGCACCCAATTTAACTACTAGGAGGCAATCATAAAGAAAAATACGTACGCTAAACAAGGAACCGCATAATTCTGGGCGTACAATTTACCTGTGACCCCAGTTACCTCCCCCTGCACCGCAAATCATGCCTGGACCCCCCTACGGACCTAAGTAATTTCTTGTGCCCTTTGTTTTTGATATTGCTGATAGTCCCACTTAAGTAGATAGAACAGGGGGTATAGAATATACCCAAAACCATATTCTATCTACTTAAGGGGGACTATAGTCTTGCAAACGTGGGCTTCTTGTGGTCCACGTGACCCCTTAGGCAACATGGTTTAGAGTTCAGGGTTCAGGTGCCAGGGTTGAAGACGTAAGGATCTAGGGTTCAGGCTTTGGGGTTTAGGGTTTAGGGTTTAGGGTTTGGGGTTTACGGTTAAGGGTTCAGGGCTTAGAGGTTGGGGAATTTTGGGTTCAGGGTGCGAACCCTTCCCTGATGAAGGCACATCAATCCGTCCCTTCCCATTGCGCGGGCTTTGGTGAAGCTGGGGCATGAGGCCGGCAACCCCAAATCCCACATCCTAAAGCCGAAAACCCTAGGGTTTAGGGTTTATGGTTTAAACCCTAAATCCTGAACCCGAAAACCCTAAACCCTGAAACCCCACGTCTTAAACTCAAAAACCCTAAAGCCTAAAAACTTAGATCCTATAGAGGCCAGGGCTTGCCTATAACCCCCCAAGCTTCATTTCATAGGGACTTAGGGGGTACTTGCTACTAAGCTGTATGGAATTGGGGGCCAGAGGAGATCCAGGGACTTGTTCCCCAAGGGTCCATATGTGGCACCCACAGCTACTGCTACTGCTACTGCTACTGCTACTGCTACTGCTACTGCTACTGCTACTGCTACTACTGCTACTACTACTACTACTACTACAGTACTACTACTAATTATATGAGCTAGAGTCTAAAAGAGGAGTATGCAGGGGACCACTCTAGGGCTTATTAACGCGGACACTAGGAGTTTAGGCTATGGCTCTTTTGGGCAAGTCAACTCCCGCTCTTGACAGTGCTTTGCACGACCGATTGCTGGGCCTGCGTCGTCAAGTGTATAACAGCTGCCCCATTGATGCTTGCATGTGCTTGGGCTTTTACACGGGCAGAAATAGTGCTGATGAACAAAACCTCCATGACCTTGCGCATATTTTAGTACAATGACTCCCAAGCGTAGCTACGTACGGACTTCGTCTATCAACGCAGGCAGCAGAACGATTACAAGCATGATATGAACATATAACTTCATCACTCGTGCGGACTGCAAGAATTCGCGGGGGATTTTCTCAAAGTATCGCCTAGATAACCATGAAGGTGTCACACCAAAAGAATCCTTTGCAATACCCATTTACATCGATTTGCCTTGTGGTTCCTTTTGTGGCCCTGTTTTAGACACCCCCCCCAAAGTCAAATGTGGCGCGCAAGTCATCGAAACCACGTTTCACACTGGCTCTGTATGCTATGTAGGCGGCTTCCACAAGTGAGCACATTTCTTGGTCAGATATGTTCGCGACATAGGCAAATGTCTGCGTCAGCAAGCATGTAACCTGAGGCCCCAAATTTCCAATAGTAATATACTTCGCCCATTTCTGTATTACAACTACTAGTACCCAAATTCCAGTGTGTGATACTTGGGCTCATACAGGGATACAGGTGTCAAAAACAGCATCGGTTAAGATGCTGGGCAGTTTTCGTGGCCACACAGTTGTGTTCGGATAGTCAATCGCACTTGCAATCTGAGAGCAGATACGTTCAAGCCTAGACCCTTCGTAACAAACCTCGCATGCGACATCTTAGCACCTAAATTCAGAACCATGAACCTGTGAGATGTAAGTCCCTACCTGTCCCCCCAGTTACCGACAGCTTAATCAATAGTAATTACCTCTTAATTAGTAGGCATAACCCATAAAGCTGTAGGCAATTGGGGTCACAGGTAAACTGTCAACCCCACATCTTCCATGAGGTGCACTACCTCTGCCGAGAGCAGATGCGGTCGGCTATCGAAGATACCGGCGCCTCTTTCAGTGCCCTTGATCATGGCTAGAGGGGCCTAAACTGGGTTGCTCTTAAGGATCCTACATGAAGTTACTATATTGTGTCCCCCTATGATGGAGAATCAAACGGAAAAGAAAATGTAAAGTGAAATGGAACCTGGGGGAATACAGGGATTTCAGAAACTTAATTCAAGTTTTACCCAACTCCGTTGAGGTCCATTTGAGGTGCTCTATACTGCAGCTATACAAAGAACATCAAATAACCATACTATGAGTCATTTTGCAGGTTGCTACATTGCGCCTCTCTTTTTGTGGGTGGTACTGGATAGCTATTAATGCAGCTCGGAGGGAGTTTGTCAAACTTCTCCATATGGAAGTAAAGAACCCTCAAGTCATGATCCCTGCATACCTCGAAGGTCTCTTGAGTGTTTAGGGCTAACGGTTTAGGGCAGCTCCATGAGGGAGGAAGCTAGCAAGGAAGATCAAAGTCTGCTTATCGACAGTATCCTCCCAGGAAGGATGCAGTAGAGTTTGGGTACTGCCCCCACTCTGTAACAGTTGGATAATATTCGCAATATAGTTATATATAGCCCTTAATGTGACCCGAATACATAATATGCAGACTGATACAGGGTGGGGGCAGCACCCAAGCCTAAACCTGGTTTGTACAGGCTGCTGGATTGCTGAGTGGTTTAGGGCTTCGGGTTTAGGATTGAGGGTTTGCTTCATGTAGGGCGGTGTGTCACAACTGGCAAAAGCAACCTCGGATAGGCGTTGTTGTCATGGTGTTGCCAATGTTTTGCTAATGCTGGGTTTAGGCTTAAGGGTTAATTTGGGCTTCAGCCTTACAGTTACTACTGTTGGCACTGCTATTCATCCGGTTCTTATTTTTGTTAGTATTGATATTACTATACTATGACATATTGAGGTAACGAGGTTGCGGAGTGCCACGAGCTGTTCGACGGGCGGCAGGAGGACCTTTTTGGCGCCATGTCGGCCCTGAAGGCGGAACACCAGCTGGAGGACCCACCAAACCTCAAAGACGCAACCCCACTACCCAGACCCCTGGGAGGATCTAGAAAGTAGAGCCCTATACTTCTACTGGGTAATTTCTAGGAACCCTTAAGGGGGATCTACTTCTAGATCCGCCCAGGGGTCTGGGTATGAGGGCTTAGGGGCATCCTGACCCCTAAGTCCTACTTGCTGTAGACCCTAAACCCCTCAACCCTAGACCCCCTAATCGCTTAAGCCACACTTGCAGAACTGGCTACCATTCGAGCATTATTGAAACCCATCTAAACCCGAAACCCTAGGGTTTAGGGTTTCTAAATCCTATTTTCAGCAACCTCTGCACCCCCAAACTCCTCACCTTATCCCGATAGGGTAGGGTGGGGGTCATTGGGGTTCCAGGGCTGTCTTTTAAGGGAGCCCAACTTCGTGATTTATTAGCCTTACAATCCGGTACCCAACATTGCGGACCCCAAGCCCAGAACCTCTTACATACTCACCTCCCCCTAGCCAGCCACGTATGAGCTATAGTGTAAACTCCGTAAAGGGGGGTTGTATAGGGGAGTACATAGGGGACAGTACTTGGGGTTATCAAGGGGCATGCTAGGAGTTTAGACAAGGGCTCATACCGTGAACGTTTACTAAAGGAGTGGCTTTCTGTTACCTGTTACACGTAGGGGGATGTGTTTCTGCAACCCCTCAGCCCTAAATCAAATACCCAAAGCCCTAAACCCTACACCCTACCCCAAACCCTAAAACCCTAACCCTAGACGCTAGAATTAATCACGAAACCCAGACTCCCAAATCCTCAGACTCTAGACCTTGAAAGCCCCAAACCCCATTCAAAGGAAGACGCTCCCAAACCCTAAAACTTAGGGGCTTAGGGTTTAGGGTTTAGGGTTTAGGGCTAGAGCCCCCAAGCCCCTTAAAACCCTCAAACCCCAAAGGGACTAAAGTAATCCCAACAACCCTAAAGCCCCAAAAACTCCTGAACCCCTCCCTGAAGGATGACCATCACATGGTTGCATGGATGAAGCTGGCGCCTCTATCCATGGAGCTGCAACTTATTTCTTACAAGGGGAGCGCTTTACACTTGATTTGGGTGGTTGTATAGTTGGTGATGTTTTTTTTTCAAGTTTGAAACCTTTCGGGGGCCTGAACCCTGAACCCTAAGCATTAAACTGGCTGAACAAGAGAGGCAAATGCCCGGTGTGGTTCGTTGGATGAAGCGTCTCCAACCTCAAGTAGTGGTTTTCTGCCCCCTGATGAACCGTGAGGCCTGCCAAAAACGGGGAAAAGTGCCCATTGCGGTTAAGGTTTAGGGTTTAGGGCTTAACCCATGAAAGGACTCCGTATCATCTCCGTATACTCGCTTTTCATACTTGGGGGTGCTGACAGGCCTTTGAGAAGCCCTGATTTCAATGTCCGGGCTGAAGCTGCTTGTTTTCCCCGCTTTTCCAAGCCCCTCATGTCTACAACAACATGCACAATCCTAGCCCCTCAATCCCTTTCGATGCGGATAGCTGTGCCCTTACTGGCTCACAACAGCCCCAGCTGTGTCCGCTCAAGCAAGGGGTAGCCGTAACGGAGCTTGGATTAGCTTCCCCTGTTTTCAAGAAACCCAATGGATCTCTGTATATCTATACAATAGGTACTGCCCCCACCCAGTAACAGTCTATATTAGGGGTCCTATTAAGGGCTATATCTAACCATATGATAATGATTATCCAGCTGTTACTGAGGTGGGGGCAGTACCCAATCTATACTATAGCCACTGACATTAAGCTTTTACATCCCAATTTGACCCCTGCATGCACCAAATTTGCATGTGATTGTTCATGTTCATGTCCATTCGAATCTCCATTTTGGTACCCTGGACCCTAAATCTATTACCCTTAACCCTCAACTCTGACTTACTCCAAGTTCCTTAACAACAGGCAAGAGGCTTTGTACCCTAACAGATAACCCAGAGGATGAAAGGACTAATGAAAACCCCAAGCAGGGAAATCCAAGAACATGGCAGGAATATGATAGGGCTCATGGTGGGGGGGTTCCCCAATAGAGGTCCTTTTTTTAAAGGCAGTTCAACTAGGCCCTAAACCCTTTTTCCTAAACCTTAAACCTTAAATCCCTAAACCCCCAACCCTAAAGAGGCCTTCTACACAGCACAGATGCTGGGCATTCCCAGCGTGGGCCTGCTGACGACCGCAGGGCCCGGAAGCATGGTCGGGATGATGGACCAGTTCTTGGCAGGCCTCCTTTGCGCGGGTTTAGGGTTTAGGGTTTAGGGTTTGGGGTTTGCGGTTTAGGGCTTAGGGTTTAGGGTTTAGGGTTTGGGGTTTAGGGTTTGGGGTTTAGGGGGGGTTTAGGGTTTAGGGACCCTACACCCTAAATCCTCAACCCTAGGGATCCATAGGAGCTGTAGTCTAAACTCCTTAAAGGGGATTGTAGAGGGGGTTATATGGGGAGTGTTCTAGGGGTTATTAGGGGGGATACTAGGTGTTTAGACAATGGTTCATATGGGAGTTTCCCAAAATTAAGGGTACAGTACGGTGTTGGGGGGGTCCCTATAATGAAGTTGGTAGTATCTCGGGGTCTATACTGGGGTCCCTTTTTGGGCGAAAACTAACATATAAAGTACATATATAGATATGTGTATATGGAGTGCTTAGGGATTAAACTCGCCAGTAATGGAGGACCAACAAGAAAATTGAAAGATCTGGAAACTCACATTGCAGAGAGGTTATTTGGGGACCAACCCTTTCCCCTAACCATGAACCTCCGCATCCGCTGACAAAGAAAGGCCCATTATGCGATACCTGGAGTTATATATCATAAGTGGAGTGGGAAGTCATTTGTTGGGGAACAGTGCATTAGCTGGGGCATTATGTTTAGATGTCTGAGATTTAGGGTTGAAGGTTTAGGA
Organism: Symbiodinium pilosum; assembly: GCA_905231905.1. NCBI lineage: Eukaryota > Dinophyceae > Suessiales > Symbiodiniaceae > Symbiodinium > Symbiodinium pilosum. The sequence continues at coordinate 78,789 of CAJNIZ010016291.1, forward strand.
ATTTACAGCTTGGGTTTAGGGTCTGAGACGTCGGGTTTAGGGTCTGAGAGTTGGGATTTGCAGTATATTGTTCTAGGTTTGGGGATTCAGGGCCTCGTATTGTTGGATCAGGGTTATCGAAAGGACGTACCTGGACCCCCAAAGTATGCAGAATAATGGCCTTTTGGGCCATATTTAGGGGATTATTTTACCTACTTCGGGGGTTTAGGTAGGCCCTAAGCCTGTTGAGTTATGCCCATACAGTCCATCAGGACAGCGGGCACTTCAACACTGCGGCGGCAAGTATATAGGGTTTAGGGTTTAAGGGCTAAGGGTTAAGGGGTTTAGGGCTTAGGGTTTAGGGTTTGTATACTCGTGGCCCAAACTAGGCAAGTATCGTTATACCTGAAGCCGAGGGAGACTGGCCTTCAAAAGGATGCAGAAATTGGGTGTTTTGCTGGGTTGCTGTTAAGGAACTCAACTTGAGTTACTATATCCGGGAAACCAAGTGAATTACTATATATGTATATATAAGTACTATATATATATATATACCCATGACTTGTAATTTGATTGGAGTTCCCTAACAGCAACCTAGTTTGGGTCTATCCTTGCAGAGGCGGTGCCTGATCCTTGGCCAATCCACATCCAACCCCTGATGGGCTTGTAGGGTTAGGTTTAGGGTTTAAGGTTTTCTTGAGAAGCCCAACATATTCATATTATGGCTTACAGCAGACAGGAAGCAGGGTCACGACCTTAAAAATGGGCATCTATCGCACAATAGCTACATGCACTGTGACTCATGTTGAATCCTGAGATGTATCAGCTGTATACATGCCCATCTGGCCACATCTGACCCTGCAGAAACCCCAACAAACTTGAAGCCCTGAACCCGCACTGCTAAACCCCAAACCCAGCCGCCGTAGAGCCGCCAACCCTACCTGGACCCCCAAAGTATGTAGAATAATAGCCTCTTGGGCTATACTTAGGAGATTTGGGCCATTATTTTACCTACTTTGAGGGTTTAGGTAGACCCTAAAGTTAAACCCAAAAATCGTCAGCCCTAAAACCCGAAACCTCAAGCACCTGCCTTTGCCATGCCTAGGTACCCCAGTAGTACCCTTTTGCCCTTTTGTTTCGGGGTCTCTTTATTACAGCTGAACAGTAGGAAAAAGGGCACCCTTATTATTAACGGGTTACTGGGGAACCTAGATGCACTGTTGCCCTGCAGGCCTTAGCATGGAGGAGGCCGCAGCACCGGCAAAGAGCTGGCCCGTGGCGCAGAACGCAGCCTGGATGTGGAGTTCGGGATTCGGTCTTCGGGGTCAGGAATGTACGGTACTTTCCGAAGAATGCGGGGACCCCAATGTAGACCCCCCAAAATATAATCCTTGTTCTTGGGACCCCCAAACACGTACCCCTAACTTGGGAACCTCTATATATAGTCCCCCTTAAGTAGATAGAATATGGAAATATCCAGTATCTTAATGAGATCTCCTTATACCCCAGATTCTACCTCTTTAAGGTTGACCATAGGGAATATGGTAGCGCTGAGAGGCCCTCCTTCATCTTCCACCCGAGAGAATGTAAGAGGACTGATGTTAAGAACTATCGGGTTTAGGGTTCTATTAGGACTTTTCAGAATATGGAAGTATGGAGATTATAGCAGTTCTTGGCATTAGAGAGGTATAGAGATTTGTAGCGGCGCCCCCCAAAACCTCACCCCACCCGCCCGCGGCTGGGGCTGAGGCGGATACCATGGGGAGGGGAGGAAAAGGCACACAACCTTTTATGGGTTTACAGCAAGTTCACAGAAGGATATCTAGAAATCTGTGCCTGGGTGAAACTGAAAAGAAAAAGGAACACGGAAATGGAATGGAATTTGGTGTTCTGGCTTAAGAATCCTGAGTCGCAACCCTTAAGCAGTGTAAAAGGGTTTAAGTCTTGAGATTCGAGTTCAGAGGGGGGATTCAAGGGGGGAAGTTCAGGTCTGTTGATTGAATTGAGTTTCGGGTTTCGAGGCTAGTCTTCGTGGATTTGGTTCCTTTTGAGCACACAGCTCGGGGGTCCTTCATTTTTGAATGAAGTTCCGAGAGTAGTTACGCGAAACCCTAAACCCCTAAACCCTTATAGCCCTTAAACCCTAAACCCTCAACCCTTAAACCTTAAACTTTCAACCCGCAAGAAAAACTCAACCTTAAACGCTTAACCCCACATCCAGAACCCAGGCAGCCAAGCGCCTCGAAGAGCTCTATGGCATGAACTATTACGAAGACTTGGAACTGAGTCTTGTCAGGGTTCAGGGGCGGAGGTTAGGGTTTGGGGTTTAGGGGTAGGGGTTGAGGGTTGTAGCAGTTATATTGGTATAATGCAAAAGCAAATGGAAACTAGTATATAGTATATTGGGCTTACATAGGGATAATGGAGAAGAAAATAAGAACTACCATTTGGGGTTTAGGGTTTTAATGTATTACGAAAACCTGGAACTGAGCCTCGTCATGATTTGATTTAGGGTTTACCTACAGCTTCAGGGGGGTTATGTGGGGATAATGCAGAATAAGATGGAAACTACCAATGGGCTCTGTAGGGTTTAGGTCTAGGGCTTAGGGTAGCCTTGTCGTGATTTGGGAGTGAACTGTGTGTTCAGCTCTCTTCTTTGATCGTCAGACTGTGAACTCCTGAGGCATCCATGAGAACTGATTAGCTAAGGGGGTTTAGGGTTTAGGAGTTATCATTGTGTGGTAGACTTGCGCATACGCCTTTAGCTTGCCTAAACCCTATATAACCCATTGGTAGTTTCCATTTTATTTTCCATTATCCCCATATAACCCCCCCGGAAGCTGTAGGTAAACCCCAAACCATATGCAGTACGCCTTTAGCTTGTAGGTTTGATCTGAAGCAACTGCAGGAGTATCCGCGCGCCTGGGGCATTAATCACGGTGGCCCAGCGGACGCTGACCATAGTCACAACCTGTGACTTCATTGAGAAGTAGGCGACTTTTTCAAGTCCTGTGAAGGGGCTGAGAACAATGATATATTGGGGTTGTATAGGGGTTGTATCAAGTTAGCAGAAGGGTTATATTGGGATTATAACGGGCAATGTAAAATAGAATAGAAACTACCCTAAACCCTGAGCCTATTCTGTATCAATGTACTGTACAAGGTCGCCGAGAGGCTAGGGGGCGCTTTGTGCATTAGTAGCCTGGGAGTTTCTGAGACTTCTACCCTTCCGATCTAAACACGAAAGATAGCAACCTTCATCTTAGGGCCGAAAGTGGCGCTTTGGGCTGAGATATTGTAGCTAGAAAGAGTTCTGGTCCATCTGGTACTCTACAATAAGATGTTAGGAGTGTTCCGAAACTACGGGCACTACGCATAGCTCCCAAAGAGTAAGACCATATTCTCCGTTTAGTTGCGGTTCTTTTTAAGAAGAATGCTATCTTGCAGTTGCAGACGTCTGAAAGCATTGCTTAGGTGAGGACATGCAGGATCCAACCCCGCAGTATTTGGAGACGGCCTTTCGTCTTTGTTTGGGAAAGCTTTTGTTGGTGTAGGGTTGACCAGTAACCGCATGTATCTGCGGTCTTATGGGTTACGCTTATTCGTTAGTGGGCCACTGCTATTAAACTGTGAGTAATTGGGGTTACAGGTAGGGCGATATCTGAAACCTTCTTGAGGTATGTTGTTGCTAGGGTCCAAGACAGGTTACGATAAGCTACACCAATCAAACTGCGACAAAGGACCGTTTTAGGGGCTACATTGTTGGACCCTGGGTTTGCGAAGGTTGTAGGGAATCCAGTTACTCAAGAACTATACTGGGGTTCTTAGGGGCATACGGTGTACTGCATAGCTCCAGGGTCTTGCAAAGTAGAGAGCGGTGTTCTGACCGTATCTCTATATGTTCATGTAGACCCACATACTCTCAATATAATCCCCTCACTTATATCTCTGGGTTCTCTTGCGGCCCCTCAGAATAACAGAGGGTTTTGGGAACCCAACCCCCAAAAATAGGACCCTGTATATATATATATATGATACTGTAGCTACAGAGTCCTTATTATAGGGTGCGGAGCCACCCAAATCCTCCAATTGCCTACCATGATCCCTAAATGAGGGTCCATTTCATGTCCCAGTTATGTTCCTTTTTAATTCTCTTTTATTGGGGGGGATACTCTCCCTGCACCATATAATCCCTCTACGGCCCCTTTAAAAAGGAACCGTATGGTCGAGGTTACCAGAATCCTCTAAACCCTAAACCTTAAACCCTAAACCCTGAACCCTAAACCTTATATCAGGAGTACCAAGAGGCTGGTGCGACGTTTGCATTCGTCGGCCCACTTCTAGACCAGGCTTCGTGGCGCTGGGAGTGGGAGTTCCTGTAACCTCGCTTAGGGTTATATCTAGGAAATCATATGGGGGTTTCCGAAAATTAGGGGTACCTACTATGATGGAGAATCAAATGGAAAAGAAAATGGAAAATGAAATGGAAACTGAGAAAATATAGGGGATTATAGGGTTTAGGGTTTCCGAAAATTAGGGGTACCCTTTTTGAGGGTCCCATAATAAGGATTATAATATTTTGGGGTCTATATTGGGGTCCCCTTATTTAGGGAAATTACCATATCTAGGGGATACAGTACCTGTAACCCGATTACCTATTTAATAGTAATTACCCCTCAATTAGGGATAACCCATAAAACTGTAGGTAATTGGTCACAGGTATGTAGGCTTGTACAACGGAACCCAAAAATCGAAACTGCTATGTTTTTTTGGGTCTGGGGCTTAGTTGCCCCTTAATTGATGGGCATAAGTAGGTAGTTCAGGTTACAGGTAGGGTTTGGAGGTCAACGTGAAGGGTCCACAATATACCAGGACCAGGACATGCTCAACACATTGAACTAGGATCCATAATGATTTCGTTGATGCGCAGACTATCCCTCCTACCTTACTAAAAACTGCCAGTCAACCGCCGTCCATCTACCTCATCTTGCGTCCCAGCCAGCAAAATGTAGAATCTAACAAAACTTCTGGCCCAACAACATTCCAACCCCTAAGCCTAAACCTGCCAACCACAAACCGAGACCTATGAGCAAACAGATGCTAAAATGGAGAATCAAATGGACAAGAAAATGGAAAATGAAATGGAAACTGGGAATCTATAGGGGATTATAGGGTTCAGGGTTTCCGAAAATTAGGGGTACCCTTTTTGGGGGTCCCATAATAAGGATTATATCTGTAATCTCTGAACTTGAAAACCCTAAGACCACATCTTGCCTTCAATCACCTACGTTGCAAAACCTTAACCCACAATCCTGAAGCTTCCTGAAGTCCTACCTGTAACCCCAGTACCTACAGTTTAAGAGTAATTCCCCCTTAATTAGGAAATATAACCCATAAAACTGTAGGTAATTGGGGTTACAGGTACAAGGATATGCCCCTCTATAACCCCAGTTTCCATTTCATGTTCCATGTTCTTTTCCATTTGATTCTCCATTACCCCAGTATTAACCCGTAAAACTGTAGGTAATTGGGGTCACAGGTAGAGCCTTAGCCTCACGGATCGACACAGGCTGGTGCCTGCCGCGCAGTGGGGCACAAGTTTGCAACTGCAGGCGCGGAGCAAACACCCACTTTAGCCCAAGCGCCCATTGTCAGGGTTTAGGGTTTTAGGGTTTAGAGTTTAGGGTTCCCCCCCTCCCCACCCACCCATTGTCAGAGTTTAAGGTATCGGGCGGCGGTTCGGGGCTTTCAGGTTGCGGTTGGTGTTTAGGTTTTGAGGGGGCAAGTTGTTAGAGTTTAGCTTTTGTTGGCTCAGGGTTTGGGGTTTTCATACTGGTGTTGAGATAGGGACCCTTAAAGGCAAAATTCCTGGCAGGGCCTGGCAGTCTTCAAACTAATCGTCTCCCCCACTAAGACTAACCCCCAAACGGCCAAAAATAACTACTGCTAAAACTTACCGTCATATATTATCGGGTATATCTATTACTAGCGCGCGGGGCATTATTAGAAACAGGTAACATCCCAGAACCTTGAAACTGACGTCGAGCCCATGTAAATCCTCGCATCCTAAATATAACCTCAACCCTAAAGCCTACGAACCCCATATTTCCTAAGCCCGAAATTCCGCCCTTAGGTCCTAAACCTCAAGCTAGGACAATCCCAAATCTTAAGCCCTCATCCCTGAACCCACTAGAACAAAGGCTTAGATCAGCCATAGTCTAAACTCCTAGCATCCCCTCAATAAGCCTTCCCTCTATAATCCCGTATATAACCCCCTCTAAGGAGTTTGGACCCTAAACCCTAAACCCTGAATCTCATATATATATATATATAATCCCCTATAGATCCCCCTCCCCTTTTAAGGAGTTGGGACTATAGCTCATATAGCCCTAAACTCTGAGGCGCTGACCACCCCGTGCACGAGCACAATGCGCCACAAGCTGATCCCTTGAAAGCGCTGGTATCTGGAGTCTGCTTAGAACATGCGGTTTAGGGATTAGGCTTTAGGGTTTAGGGTTTAGGGTTCAGGGATGCAGGGAACATTGCAGCAGCCATAGAATTCCCAAAAGTACGGTAGCTCCTGCCGTTGCCATTGTACAGGGTGGTGCCGGATTTCCTCCATCCACTGTTTGTGTGGGCATAGGATGTAGCATCTATAGTAGGACCTACCTGTAACCCAATTACCTATCAATTACCCTGTAACTGGTAGGTATGACCCATAAAACTGCAAGTTCTTGGGGTGACAGGTAGGGATTGGGTTGTAGAGCCGCAGAGTTTAGCTTTAAGGTGCTGGCAGAGGTTGATGCAGTCTCCGTGGGCCTGCAAGGGGTAGGGGCCGACAAACCTGTGTTGTTGGGTTTAGGATTTAGGGTTTGGGGTTTTTGCGGGTGCAACCTTGAGTTTGGTAAACCCCTTACAGACTATCAAATGATTGTAGCTGAGTCCTAATTCAGAGGGCTGGCTCCAAGATATTCCCTTGTTTTTTTGGGACAGTAAGGAGTGGTGTTATTGATCAACGATTTGCGGGATTCTGACTTTTTCTAACCCTAGAGAACGATACGTGCGATCTTCATAGAATGTGGGAGTTGTTCACCAATACACCTGTGGAATCTTTAAAAGGAGGCCGCCCGACTCCCAAATTGTAATCACCACATGTCTACGGTTCCAAAATGTATCCCTATTCTTGGGACCCCCCTATGCTTACTGGAGGTGAGTAGGGAGTAGAGGCATGGATCCTTATAGAAGTCCGTATATGGCCCCCAGTTATGTCATTCGTAGTTTGCATATGCTTTTGCATTCCTTCATTCCCTACTAGCCACCCCTAGCGCCCGAACTCTAAGCCCTAAACTCCGAACCCCAACGCCCTTAACTCTAAACGAGTCAGGATGAAACTGCTGTAAGGGCCTAGATACTTAGCAATACTCTAGTCCTAGGTTCCCTGTATCATCATGATATAGAGAACCTCTAAATAGACTTCAAACTGATACCGGCACCTAAGCCCTAACCTTTGCCCCTGCGCTACAGGTAGAGGCGCGAGCAGCAGGACGCAAAGTGATCTTCGCGAGCATGGGCACGGTTGTCACAGGCCACGGGCAAAGTTGGTGTAGGTTTTTTGAGCTTGATGGCGAGTTAGCGGGGCTTGGCTTAGGGCTTAGGGCTTGGGGTTTACGGTTCAGGGCTTAGCGGCTTTTGTGAACCCAAGCTCCAAAATCTCCACGAGCCCTGAACCTTAACCACTGCTGTACATGTTACGTCCTGAATCCAAGATGCTAAACCCCGTGCCCTCACCGCAACTGCCATTTCAACCTTTCCGGCCTTACCCTGTGCCACAAGCAAGTACATGCTGCTATAGCCTAATCTACAACGTCATATGTTATTAAAACCTATTGTTCCAACATCACCTCCTCTCATGAGTAATAGCTCCAAACATCTCTGCTTTCTAGGTTCTACATGGGTATGTTCTACATGGGGGTTTCCCAACTAGGGGTATCATTGTGAGGGTCCCCATAAAAAGGAACATAGTATTTGGGGTCTATATTGGGGTGCCTCTCACTAGGGAAACTAGCACATATATACTCAACAGTATCTAATGTAACATTTGCATGATGCAGCCGACGAAAGTGAGACAAAAGATCTAATGCCTATTGAGTCAGACCTTGACCGCACGTGAGCTATAGTCTAAATTCCTTAGAGGGATTTATATAGGGGATTGTATAGGGAAGCTTATAGGGGTTACTAAAGGGGATATTCGGCGTTTAGACTGTAGCTCACATGGTGTGGGAATGGAGAATGTTACGCCCGCTTCCCTTCTAATTGGCACGCCCAACCAAGGGAACTGAAAAATAGATTGGTGAGATGGTGAGACTAAATGGGAGAACTGCATTAGGAAATAGGGGGCCCCAATATAAACCCGAAATATTATAAGCCTTATTGTAGGCACCCCCAAAATGCACCCTCAATTTTAGGAAGCCCTGTAAATAGCAGATCTGATTTATTACATCTTTCCAGGAGCGGCGGAAGCCCCCCTAAACCCAAAACTCTAAACCCTAAACCTTCCAAACCGTGGCTTTGGTGATGTACCAATCATAGATTTCACGGTTGAGGATCTCGTGTCTAGGGCTAATCATAGACTCTATAGGTCCCAAAGTAGGCAGGGAAAGAAACTGTGTCGTCTTGGCCCGGGTTAATCCTCAAAGGCCACATGCAAGAAGATCTTCAGAAAGGGCCCTCCGAAGGCTGTTGTAACACCTTGTAGCTCCGCATATGTCATCTTGTCCTGCTAGAATTAAAGGCTCCTTGCTGGGGACAGGGGTCCTCAGTTCAATGCAAGATGCCAGGAAGTCGCCGAGTTTATCAAGCTCATGCCCAGGCAGGATTAGCCCTAATCTACTATAACCGATTATCAAATACAATAATATACTACAACCTATTATAATATACTACAATATATTTTAATATGCCCATCGTATAGTAGAATGTTACTCACCACTTAGCTAGTTCCCAGCCTATCCAAGTGGAGGGTTGGCAGGATTTGTTGTAGGTATGTGGGTGTTGCAAGCCAGGAACCCAGAGGGTTCTCGTCAGAACCCATATAGGCTATAGTCCATTCTCCTTGAATTTAGGGTTTAGGGTTCAGGGTTTAGGGTTTGGGGTTTAAGGATTTAGGGTTTAGGGGGAATTTAGAGGAGTAGTATACTAGGAGTTGTGCATTTTCCAGGGGGGCCCTAGGTTCGATGCGGCGCAACATACCCTGGAAGCAGACCTAAAATAGGTGCCCAAGCTAAGGTCAGTTTGCTCCTAACACTTCTGAGGCATACCCCCAAAGCATACCCTCGAAAAACATGCCAGAACACACACACACACACACACACACCTACCCAGCTGCCAGTAGCGCGTACCCACATCTCAGCAGCCCATTTAATAAACCCTAAACCCTAATCCCCAAACCATCGCCCCAATATAACCCTTGGTAGTTTCCATGTTCTTTTCTCCTATATAACCCCAATATTTTTTAGGAACACAGATCGACATAAGCCATAAGTTCCAAACCATGAAACCATACCTGGACCCCTAAAGTATGTATGATTACCGCCTTTTTGGTGGTCTTTAGTGGTTTAGGGCTATTATGTCACTTACTTTTGGGGTTTGTGTTATGTAGGTACTTTGGACCCTTTGGGGACAAACAGGTTTTGCGCGAGGCTTGGTCCTATTACAAGCGTAATCTTATCCAAGTACCTAAGAAGTTCAGGGTTGAGGGTTTAGGCGCCCAAAGCCTATACTATACCTATGGGTCCAAGAACTTAATAAGCATAAGCTTACAGCAAAACGTGCACTATAATTATTAAGCCTCCAATCCCAAGTACCTAAGTATTGGGTAAAGGGACCCTATAAACCCTAAACCCTAAATGTCCCTACATACCCCTATGTATCCCTACATTTTCCTCTGTACCATTTAATATCCCCGATTATTGGGTACATGGCCCGTCTGGGTCAATATTTGACAACTTTCGGCCTCTTGTCTGTGTTTTAAGTGATTGTTCTTGCCGGTTGTCAATGATCATCTTCTGCAAGGGGCAAAAGAACAGCTACCAGTGATCAGGGTTTACCTATAAACGCCAAAAGTATGTAAAGTGATAGCCCCAAACCCCTAAAAACAGCCAAACGGCGATGAGTCTACATACGTTTAGGGATCCAGGTACCATCTTCTGAAGCCGGTGCGTCCACGGGCGAAGGGAAGCTTAGCTGCCCAAACAGCACGGGCTTCGAATTTTGAATGGCCAGAAAAGCATAGCCCTCGCCCGCTTGGAGACCCACGCGGTTCGGGTTTAGGGCGTGGGGTTTGTAATTCCCTCCCCTAGTAAGTCGTGGCTTGCAGGAGTTATAAGCATACCTGCTAAGTCTCCCTGACCCTCCAAGCAAAGTTCCACTGAGTTGCTGGAGTCTTGAACATTCACAGGTCCCATGCATGCGTATATGTTATGTTAGGCCCCCGCCCACAAATAGTGGCATACGGAATTCATAGCATCTTGAAGATAATCACCATTTTCCCTGGCGGTCACAGTTCGTGGGTGTGGCCCATCATAATGTATGTGCATACACATGGCATACAGCCCTACGCCCTGGGCCCCAAAACATCTAAAACTTAAAGCCCTAATCAATTACCCTAATATAAAATCTCCCCACCCCCTACTACTAAAGATTCCCGTTGTGGTATATGATAAGATACAGGAATTATTTAACATTGTGGCGCGGGGGTAATAATGTAAGGGGAGGGCATTTTGATTGTAGAGCCCAGATGCACTTACCCTACCCTAAACCCTAAACAAGCGACAAAAGATTGACAACGACAGCCCTTCTGCAGTAAAACTTAGATTCCTGCCAGCTGGATCCTCCGTAGATGAATCTTTCCTACACCTACTTGGAGGCCCATGGGACTTCGTGACTGCTTATAACTGGGATTATAACCCTACTTATAATTGGGGTAACCCAATAAACCCATTTAGGGGGATTATAGGTAGGGTTATAAGCCCAGCTATAAGTAGTGACTAAGTCCCATGGGCCTCCAAGTAGGGTTTAGGGTGACCTAAATCTTGAAACCCTTTCAGATACCCATCATTGGCGCTAAGCCCTGAACCCTAAACTGTAAACCTTGTCCCCTAAAACTGCTTATGAAGGCTCATAACCTCGTGAATACCTATATTAAGCCACATTGTAGTTGTTCCCCACCCTAAACCCTAAACCCTAAACCCTAAACCGTGTGGTATTCTTACGGGTGTTTGCGAGGTCTAGGTCGAGCCCAAAACTCTCAGAGCCCAAGGGTTTAGGGTTTAGGGTTTAGGGTCAACACCCACAAAACCTAAAGACCCTGAAAACCCAAAACCCCCAACCCTGTAAATTCTGAAAACCTTGAAAACACTGAAACCTCTGAACCCTAAACTCTAACCCTCAATCCTAAACCGTAAATCGTTCACTTTGACTTTGCCAGGGAGGCGGATGGATATCAACTCCTTGGCGACTTGAAGTTGGCATCTGGGCGTCAAGATTTTTTGGGTTGGTTTTTCTTACGGTTCAGGGTTCAGGGTTAGGGTTTAGGGTTTAGGGTTCAAGGTGTAGGGTTCAGGGGTTAAAGCTTTTTTCCTTGGGAGTTTAGGGTGTATTTCTTAGGGTTTAGGGTTTTGGCCTTAGGGGTTTAGGGTGTTTTCCGGAGGGTTGGGGGGTTAATTTCTGAGTGTTAAGGGCTTAGGGTTAAGGGTTGAGGGTTTCGCGTTTAGAGATAAGTTAAGGGTTTAGGGATAATGGGGGATTTGATCTGAAGGTCCTCTGGCGAGATTGTTTATGGTGCCTGTGATTCTAAAAGGAAAACGTAGGGGAAACAATTTTCCACAGTGGCCATTTTGGGACCAAACCAAAGCCCTAAACCCTCATGCATTGACAACCTACGTCAGAGTTTTGACTAACTACCTAGAACACTAAAACCCTACAACCGTAAAACCTTGACTTAAAAACCCTAAAGCCCTGTCCACCAGTAGGCTGAGATTGATGCCTTGGATCGAGGAAGTCTGGCACCAGCTTATATACCCTATACCCCACAAAATCACATTACTTTGGGGGTCTGATGGGGTGCAAGATGTCCTCCATCCACCCTAAACCTCTAAACCCTAAACCCCTAAACCGTAAAACTTAAACCCTAAACCCTAAACCTCTAAACCCTAAACCATGTGGAGTCTTACCCGTGCCCAGGGGATGGGTCAGCCAGAAGTTGCTGAGACTTGGCGCTGAACGAAAAGCATTGGGGCTTTCGGTGGGTTTTTAACCCTAAACCCTAAACCCCTAAACCCTAAACCCTAAGCCCTAAACCGCGGTTGAGGGGGTTTGGGGGCTTGGGCTCTTAGAGTTTCGGGTGGCGTTTCAGGGTTTCTGGGCTGCACATCAACTCGACATGAACGGCAAACTGGGGCTAAGAGGGATAAATACAGATAAGGTTTAGGGTTTAGGGTTTTAGGGTTTAGGGTTTAGGGTTTAGGGTTTATACAGATATGGGAGTTTCCCCAAATTAGGGGTACCTTTTTGGGGGTAGGGTTTAGGGTTTAGGGTTTAGGGGTCCCCATAATAAGGATTTTAGTATTTTGGGGTCTATATTGGGGTCCCCCTATTTTGGGAAACTACCATATATGTATATGTGTGTACCCGGATATTGGTTCAAGGTTAAAGGTTTAGGGTTCTTCCATTTCCTATAAAGAAATTCGTAAGTGTCGGAGGGTGGGCATGAGATTTTCGAGTGTAGGGATTATAGATCTGGGATTTAGGCTTAGGGTTTAGGGATTATAGATTTCAGCTGGTTGAGTTTGCGAATATTTGAGGTGTGGGACTTGGGGCGTAGGCCCTAAGGGATTCAGGGTATAGAGAGTTTGCGGCTCATAAAGTTTTCGGGAGGGCAGAGGGGCGAGGATTTGGAGTATGGGTTTCGGGTATAGGGTTAGGCTTTGTACTTGTAGTGCCTGGAGTTCCATTGGTTCATTCCGCTCTTCGCGCTTTGACAAGAGGAGTTTGGACGGACCACGAGACTAGCGCATTGCAGCAAGTAACAAGCATAGCTTCTGTAATGGAACGTAGCTTATGGTCTAGGTAGGGTTTTTGTAGTTGGCGAAGAATCCAAGGTGCGTGAATCTAAAAGGCACCCCAGACTCTGTATAGGATCTATATACAAGTTTTCGTCCATCAACGATACCAAAACCATAAACCCTAAACCCCTAAAAGCTAAATTCTAGACTCTAGACCCCGAGGAGAAGTGCTTCAACAAGATTCTGGAGATGCATCCGCAACATGAAAGTGCAAAGGATGGCCTTAGGCGCGTCAAGCAGCGGCTTGCCTTTTTGGCGTGTGTAGGGTTTAGGGTTTTGGGGTTTGGGGTTTAGGGTTTAGGGTTTGGGATTTAGGGTTTAGGGTTTGGTGTAAATTCTCTCCGTGACAAACATAGGGTGGTAAAGAAGAGCCTTTATGAAGACTAGTGTCCTTTATGAGCCACAATCTAAACTCCTGAAAGGAGGAGTATACAGGGGATTATATGGGGGATGTGCAGGGTTTAGGATTTAGGGTCTAAGTTCCTATATAGGGCATTATATAGCGGAGTAGTATAGGGTCTATTAAGGGGGATCTTAGGAGTTGAGAGTATGACTCATATGGGCTTCCATGCTGGTTTTGGGGGAGGGTATATATGATTTGGGTTTGAGTTGTCGGGCTTCCTGTTTAGGGGCGTGACGTTGCGCAGGCTTTTACTGAACTCTAAATCCCAAGGTGTTTTGGAGTCTATTCTGCCTGGTGCTGAGTCTGGTCCACTCCAGCTCATCTTGCATCTGGGTGTCTGCAGTATGGAACTTGTTCAAACGAACAAGGGCTCTTATGCTGTAACTTCATGGAATCCCCAGTTTTCAAGTTTTCATCCAAGGGTAGTTCGGAGACTGAGAAACCCACATATGGATCGCGTGGGAGCTAGAGAAGCGAGCTCTCAAGTTGCATTTTTAGCCAGTGGGCTTTGGTGTGTGTGTGTGTGTGTGTGTGCGTGGGGGTTTAGGGTCTAGGCTTGGAGTTCATGCGTGGGTATTGTCCATAGTACTCCCAAAAGGACTTCCATAAGACCCCTGTACCTTAAGGGAGTAGTATAGAAGGCCCATGGGAGACTACCCACCAGTAAACAACCCAGCCGTAATGGGCGTCCACTAGGTGTTTTGGCATGGGTTCCGAGCATACTCTTGAGACTATCTGTTGAGATGGTCTGCATGACCTTAGCATACGTGAGCGCCACAACTCCTAATATGAAGGGTACTTAGGGTCATGCCAGGCAAGCGTCCAGAGCTTCAACAACTTCACTAGGATTCTGACTACGGGCTTAGAGCTTGCCCGGCAAATTATGCAGTTGCTGCAAAACAGGGATGCCTTGGCCCTAAACCCTAAACCCTAAACCCTACGCAGGGGCCCCGGCATACACCCAAGAGACTACAAACCTCATGATAAGCCTTACCAAAGTCAGACCCAGATACTTTGAAGCCCCCCCATATGTGGCCTAAACCCTAAACCTAAACCCCCCCTAAAGTAGATAGTGGAGAATCAAATGGAAAAGAAAATGGAAAATGAAATGGAAACTAGAATTATGTAGGGGTTTATAGGGATTATGAGCCATAGTCTAAAGTCCTTACAGGGGGTTCTATAGGGGATTATATGGGACTACTATAGGGGTTATTAAGGGGGATACTAGGAGTTTAGACAGTAGCTCATGTGGCGTGAGAATGTTGAACCAGCAAGTGTACATGTGAAAGACCAAGGTTGAGGATGCGGGAGACTGCGAAGGACTCGCGGTAATGCAGAAGCCTGCACCATGAGGAATACCTGGACCCCTAAAGTATTGAGATTAGGGTTTAGGGTTTAGGGTTATACTCTCCTGGAAACTAACATGGAAACCCAAAAGGGGCCCTATAAAGACTACAGTCCCTCTAAAATGGGCCCTTTTTGGGTTTCCATGTTAGTTTCCGGGAGTGTAGCCTTTTTTGGGCAATTTTTAGAGGTTTG
>CAJNIZ010016302.1:0-20901 GCA_905231905.1 Symbiodinium pilosum
CATCGGTGCAAGCGGCTCTGCCGGAAAAGCAGCCAGGAGCCTCCCACGCTGTGCTGCGCACAGATTAAAACAAGGCATCCTGGTGGTGGCGGTGGTGGTGGTGGTGGTGGTGGTGGTGGTGGTGGTACTACTGTAAGAATAGGAATACTAGTCGTACTAATGATAGTGATAAGAGTACCTCCGACTCCCGGGACAGGTAGGGGCTACTGAAACCATCCTTTAATCCGCAGCTCCGGAGCACCAAGGGAAGGGTGAAGCAAAAGGGACGCCGGTAAGGACGCTCTCACGTTATCTCTTCCACCTTGGCTGTCCCAAGTGAAGGCTGTTTTTGGATGGTCGAAAGAAGTAAGGCTCTATGCTTCTTCTACAATACTAGAACCACAACAGGGATGCAATCTTACACACGGTCGGGGACTACAGAGCAGGAGCTTAGCTTGTTGGGGCTTAGAAGAGGGTTCATGCAGGCTTTAAAGGAAAATTTGGAAGTCCATGAGAAGCAGGAAAACACACAGGGACCCCGATTGGGTTTCACAGTTTCACATCTTCGCAAAATTGTCGTCGTACCTGCAACGTTTTTGGGGTTAATCCGTGCTCAAGCTGCAAATTGTTTCAAGAATACCGAATCTATTGACGTCGCATGAGAGCCGCTTAGATTGCAAACGTGCAATGGTTTTTGTCAGGAAGCAAAATCAGTAGCTTGGTCAGGCTTGGCCAGGTGAAGAGCTAAACTTCCAGGCCCATCAGATGCCTCCCAAACCACCCATTTGGAGGCCGAGATTGAGGGTTTGGGCAACAGAAATTTCAGACGCCCGTCTCAAAGACAAGGACAGTTGACCAATCATTGTTCTATGGCACTGGTGTTGTTTACATGGACCCTCCAAAGCTGCTTTTGAGGTGCCCTAGTTTTGGCTTCAGACTCGTATAGACGCGATGACTTGAGATGTCCCTCAAAAAATCCTTCTACTCACCTGAAGAGACTCCAACCCCTTCCAGCCGCTTTGAGTCCAGAGGACCTCTAAGTCTAAGTGCACCCTCATTTCTGAAAACCTGCCAATTGCCAACATCACTGTGTCACTAGCAACCTCAACTGCCTCGCGTCTCGCGTAGCCAAAGGATCCATGTACCATCTGACTCGGTACACAGGGTATCCAATCGAAGCCGCAACAATAGACGTGTGAAGTCACCCAACGAAAAATATCTCACTGAAACTCCACCAGTTGTAAACCCAGAGTCCTTAACAAGCATATAAACTCATCTACAGCATGATTCTGAAGGCCACAAGAACAGGGCCCAGGCGATGGGAGGTCGCTAAGTTGATTTGCCACGCTCCTGCAGCCAGCGCAAAGGTTTGTTTGGGCTAATGTCTGGGAATCAATATCCCAGAAGCAAAATGTATGCCTTCGACCCTTATTGTAACTGAATAGGGCTTGAACCCTTGATCCCATACATATATACATATATATATATACGCTACATGCGTATTCTAATTTTTGGGCCCCTACATTTTACGCAGGATAGCCCGAACCTGTGCTTTGGCAAGTAGGTCTTGTTATAGAGACTCCCAAAAAGGCCCTAAGCCCTAAACTCCAAGTATGACGATTTGTCTCCACCTGGCAGGCAGTTTTGCGACTTTCCGCCTTGAATTGCCCTTTCCTTCGGGTAGCTGCCTTAAATGAAGGTGTCTGATGAAGGCCTAAGCCCCAAACCAGCTTCAAGACTAAATCAGCTTGGAGGTTCACGATATAGTCCCCCTTAAGTAGATAGAATATAGGGTATATGGGGATCTTATTATAATATACCCACCATATTCTATCTACTTAAGGGGGACTAGAACTCATAATTAAGCAAAGGCTACGGGTATCCCTAACCAAAGGTGCAAAAAGGCTGAGTTACGCCTAAGCCTCCAGTTAACCAGCTACGCTTGCAAAACACCAAGTGCAGGCCCTGGAATGCTCGACTTCTTTCTACCTTGGGGCATGCTAGAGCACATGAGCTGTAGTCTAAACTCCTTAAAGGGGGTTATATAGGGAATATATAAGGGATTGATTACTATAGGAGTTATTAAGGGGGATACCGGGAGTTTAGACAATGGCTCACATGAAGACCCCATTGTACAAGGCTTTACGGCGGTTTCAAGGGCTACGTACCAAATTTCTTCTCCTTCATTCTCGTCAAAACTTATATCAGCCTGCTATCCAGGAGCCGGCTGTAGAGAGCCGTGCTGGAGAGGTAACTGACCAAGCTTTGCAAGTCCTACCAAAACACACTCTCGGACCATTACAGGTCTAGAGGTTCCCGCGCTTGGGCTGACCCACAACTAGTCGCTCAAATAATATGACCGTGCAAAACCAGCCAAAAGCTGAAACAAGGCACACCCAACAAAGGCTGAAAACTGAGTGACGTTTAGGCCTTAGGATTTACGGTTTAGGGTTCAGGTTGGTGCTGGTGAGCTTGGTCATTCAGAAGGCATGGCACAACCAAACTCTCTGGTCAACACTGGAGTTCAGAAACCCGATAATCCCAAAGTGCTAACTCATCAAAGCCGTAAACACTGATCCCTAAGAGCCAAGGACGCGTTGCCTCCAATCTTCGGTTGCATACCCGGGTGTCGACCTCAGAGCCGGCGAGCTTGAGGGAGAGGGAAAGGGAGAGGGAGAGAGGCAGAAGGCGGAGAGGGAGAGAGAGAGAGAGGGAGGGGGAGGGGGAAAGGGAGAGAGAGAGAGAGAGAGAGAGGGGGAGGGAGTAGAAAAGAAACAAGAAAGAGACAGCGGGCTGAGCTGATGCTAGCTTGCTTCCTAAAGGAGAGCAAGGGGATATGTACATGCATGTGTATGGCAGAAAAAAGCAAGGAAACTCAGGGAACTACCTTAGTTTGCGGTATCTTCCTGTTCAAGGCAAGACTAGCAAGTCTACCTTTGGGACTACCTTGGGTCTGGCATTCCAGGCTTCGCAGGGTGACGTACTTAGTACCCAGGACTTGGGAGATGCAGTAATTTCTTAAAGCACTTTAGTACAGGTGTTGCAGAAATAATATACGATGGCTATTGCACAATTACTTGGAGGCTTGCTGGCTTCTTGGCCTTGATTTAATCACCCGCCAGAACCTCATTAGGCCAGTTCGAAGGGTCCGTGCTTCATAGCTGTCACCAGGGTTCTCACGGGTCCAAGTGACCGGGCTGAAGTTACAAATGGTCAGCATAGAACTGTGGTACTAGCCTGTGGTTCCTACAACCTTGTTGTTGGCCTGTTGGGCCCTCAGGGGCTTAAAGCTAGACCCCTGAGAGAAGACCAGGCTCAACCATCCCCACAATCCGATCTTTGAACACAAAATCTCGACTTCAATTCACCAAGTTGCTGCGTTCCCTGGCCCCTCTTGGTTTAGGTGGGTTGGAGTTTACAATTCTTCGCGTCGAGGATGCTGGGCCTTGCCATCTAGGGCTCCAGGGTGTAGAACTTGTATTTTTTGGGGTTCAGTATAACCAACCCAAATGCCGAGCCTTGAATCGGAGGGCTCTTCCTCTACTCCCTATGTACCCTTTGATGACATGCCCGTGAACAAGAGAGGCCGTCAAAAGGGATGTCCAACTGAAACCTCAAGTCTTCTTCTGATCCGGAAATCTTGGTCCCAAACTGACATCCAACCCCAGCTAGTTTACTTTAAAAAAAGCGTAGTCTTTACAGTTGGGGTTCTGTGTTGATTTGGGGAAGGGTGGTCGCCCTGAATCAAACTCTTAGCTTTGCATCCCAAACCCTGGAACGACAGTTGTTGAGTCTTCGACTGAAGGTATAAATTTGTTGCCTTCAGCTTCTGCACGGACGGGTCCATGTAGTGTTGTACTACTTGCTGCTCCCTGGGCACATGGTTTTGGGTTTTGTTTTCTGCCTTCAGAGTTTAGGGATTACGGTCTTGGGGCTTTGACTGCCCTAGGAGTTGGAAAAAATCCTGAATATAAGATAAACCAAAGATGTATCACTAGCAATTCATTCTTGTGCAGTACCAACAACCTATACCCTCACTCCAAAAAGCGTGCGCTCCTGGCTTCGGATCTAGCCCCTATCATACTCCCTATACTACTCCCCTATACAATCTCCTTTGCAACCCCCCATAAGAACCCCCTTAATAACCCCCCCTTTAATAGACTATAGCTTAGAGTGTGCGGGCCTGGTGCTTGACTGGATCATTATGGGCTGCATCTTTTTTTGCTATGTGAATGAAGTGATACAGGATCTTTTTGGGGGGGCTTCTAGGGGTTATACAGGGATGCTACACGACTTACTTATGGAGGAATACTTGAAGAAACCCCTTGAAACCGAAAGAGTAAGTGTAAGACGACTTTTTTTCTGACACAGAAGGTGAGAAGGTCCCCTGTAAAGGGCACGCACGGGAAAATTGACAGATGCGCTTCTAAGCTCGACAGCTCTTAGAATGCCCTGACAGAGACAATGTACAAAGGCTAGGCGGCTAGTTGCTTAAGTATACATGTAAGCTCCTTGAACACAGTTTATGGAACATATAACTAAGCACGCAAGTAACCTTATGAGCCCCATAAGTGTACTTCATGAACCTTATAAAGCTACTCAATTCTTTTATAACCCCATTTTGAGCTAAGGCATGACGAGGGGTCAAACTCAGTGTGCTCCTACAACCCCTCTAAAGGATGTTTAGTGGGCCCTTCCCCGGACAAAGAGACCTGCCTGAACTACAAAGCTCACGCAGCAAATGAGATTCATCCCTGCCCCTGCAAAAGGAACCTCCTAGTAGCAATAGTAATCATAATACTATGAACCAGAATAGTCAATAGTAGCAAGAATATTAGTATGTCGTGCTTTAAGAAACAAAAGCAATAATCATACAATGAATACGCGTAGTAATGACTGAAAAATGCTCACTTTTCTACTACCCCAATACAAGGGGTTGTGGGGAAGGCGTTTTAGGGGACAGGATTGCAACATGCTACCGGGCTGCCTCAAGACCACCACAACCCCAACCTTAACATACTAGCCTAGGGTAACCAGCGTACCTATCAAAAGGGCCTTGTAAGTTCATAAATTGGCATCCTTACCATTTTCCAATTCATGATGTTCTTGTGCAGGCTGATGTACTGCACGTTGCAATGTCTAGCACGAGCCCCGACATGCGGTTAGCCCCCTGCCCATCATGTTCATCTTTAACATGCAGACCGGGATTCAATGTTTTCAGCCAATGAGGGCTTACTTGGAGGCTCAGGGGGACATAGATAGGCTTGGGTTCAGGCTGCAGGGTGTGGCATAGACCTTCAGGCTTAATTACCCTTCCCAAGCTAGGATGCAACCAAACAGAGTCTTGATTGCTAAAGGACAATGGTCTTTATGGGGCCTTTGTTAGGATTCCACGTTAGGTTGTGGGCGGGAGGAGTTTTTGAGCGCTTGGGTTTGGATGAGCCACCCTTAGCAGTTCTCGGCTTGTCTATGTCATTTCGAGAGAGTGCAAGAAAGTCTCAGCATCTTGCAGCTTCTAATTTAAGGTTTAGGCTTGTGAAAAATTGTTGCCCAAATCTATGTGTATACATATATATATATACATAAGACAAACCTTCACCCCAAACCCTAAACCATATACATATACCTGTACATATATACAGATATGTACATATATACCGGGCGATACTGGAAGCTAGCACTCCTGGACTCGGCAAACCTTAAGTGCAAGTTCCGAGAAGGCCAGCCAAGTAGTCGTAACAAGCATTCATCCTGCTTCTGATCCCCCATCAGCCTCAGTAGAAGCCCTGGACCAAAAAAGCCCCACAGGCGCCTCATTCTCATGACTTTTCTTCGCGCCTGCCTCCGTCGGACATACGCCTGCACAGCGAAACTTGCGGAGGTTAAAACACCAGCCAAAGGAGCGTAAGTGTTATATAGGGCCCTTACAGAGTTTTATTGGCTTGTATCGGGGGTTCCCATAATAAGGATTATAGCACATTTCTTGGTATCCTCTACTACTTTGAAGCCTGTGGGCAGGAGTTTTGGAACCCTGCCCTTCTACTAACTAGGAGTGCCTGCACTTCGTGGGGGTCTACACTATCGAGTTCCCAGTTTTGAGACATGGGAGATCCAACCAAACAGCATCCTCTATTCTATTCTTCCTTACAATGACAAGCAACCTGAAAAAAGCGACCCCTTGTTTCTGTGAACACTGTTAGATTGCTATTTTCAAGGAGCTGAATTCCATTCTCAGGACTATACGTAAAGGGAGGTACTCAAGTGCGGAAGACCAGCAGTGATCCACCTGCTTCTATGCCTTGTTGGGAACGGATCCCGGTGGTACATGATCTAGTCTCGTACATGATCTAGTCTCGCGTGAGCTGGTTGAAATAATCCCAATAAAAAAAAAAGTTAAAGACAAGGAAAGGAGCACAATGGGACAGCGTGCCATTTTTGGCACCCTGGCGCAAACAGCGGGATTTGGGGTCTAAGGTTTTTAGAGGCCAGCACCTAGCAGCATACTCATGAAAGAAGATCCATTCCCAACATCCACGGGTGCAATTCTGCTTTGGTTTTGAGAAGCTCGTTCTGCCCAGCGTCGAGGGTCCCAGTGCCCAACCATCACATGCTTCCCTGCTACAATTTCAAGCGTTCAGCCCCTGTTCTTGACGTCTGGTTGTTTGTTGCTGTTGAGGATGCCTATCTACATATATATATATATCTCGACTTGCCCCTGGCTACCTCAGGGAAGGTAAGGTAGCCCAAGCACAAGGTTGTGGTAATGGGAGCCCCTGGTTGAGTTGCTTCTTGAATCGGGAATGTGGGGTTGGGTTCCGCAAATTAAGGGCCCCTTTCTAGGAGTACCTGCAAAAAGGACGATACATATTGGGGTATGTGCAGGGATTTGCCCATTTATTGCAAGGCCTAGAAGCAATCGGATTTACTAGAGCAAGCAAATTACCCACAAGCATGGGACAACTTATTCCAAAGTGGTGGGAACACTCAGGCCAGGATCTTCGGAACCTCCCACTTGATTCAAAAAGTTGAGGGTGTTTAGGGTTTCGGGTATAGCGTTTAGCGTGTAGGGTAGGATTCGAAGGAGTTGTGGCCCCTGATGTTCAACGCTGTCAAAACCTCGTGGTCCTGGTGTACAGTACTTGTGCATCCTTCTGCAAAAAGGCTCAAAAGGACAAAATCCATTAGTGATATACACATCTTTCTGGCAACTTACGTAAACCCTAAACCCTAAATACCCATATTCGGGTAATTTAAACCCCAATCATTAGTGCCTTAAAAGCCTCTTCTTAGTTACCCCAAGGTATGGGTCATTTTAGAGGACATATACGGCAAGTAGGGAAAAAAACAAGGCATGGCTTTCTAGATAGGCTCTAGCCACAAACGACAAGCCCTAGGGCGTGTTCCCCCACTGCACTATATAACCTCAAGATTACAATTATTTTCTTCCTATTTTCCATTATCCCCTATATATACTCCCTATAGATCCCCTATATAAACCCTATATAGCCCATCAGAATAGCTTCCGTTATACTTTCCATCCTCCCAACAGAACTCCAGTATAACCCCAATGTAATGCAAGTTCAGGGTTGCCAATGAGCGCAACCAGCAATCCGCTCGGAGCTTACAGGCAATACAGGGGCCTCAATAGTCACCGATACATAGCGTGTGCATCTATATATATATATATATACTGGGGTTATAGGATAACGGAAATAGAATGGAAACTACTATGTTACAATAGTGTATGTATTGCGATCAAATGCAAAAAGCTAGAAAGTCAATTGGATTGGGGAGTATAGGATGCAGTTTGAGGCACCGTGCTTACAACTAACTACTCATGAACCTACAAGTGGGTTGCTCTCAAAATTTCGTGCCCTCTTTGGTTATAGGTTACATTACGGCACCTAGTGTTTAGAAGTACCAAAATGGGACCCTAATTTGGAACTACCCACGTGAAGCCAAAGCATTCTCCCTTGACCCCAAACCCTAAACCCTTGACTACCATGCTTGGACAAGGAAAACCTTGAAAATGCCAAGAACCAGCACTTCCCATGCCAAGCCAGTGGTGTACTGGGAAGCACACACCCCAAATGGTCGAAGAATCCCACACCGTGGTAAAGTGCTGCTCCAGGTATGTAGGGCACCCTAGGGACCAACACATGGACCCTTCGAAGGAGCTGTGCCTGCAGTCTGATAATGACCTGAGACAGGGCACCATGTTTTCGAGAGCGCGTTGGATGAACGGGCTGACGGCTAGCACACACCTTAGATCCCTCACAGTAGCCCAGCCCGCTTACCTTGTTGCTGAGTAAACCCCCCCGACAGTTTGAACATGTGGGCTTGAGCTGCTGAGGGTTGAGTTCAGTGCAGCCTGCTTCAAGTAGGCCCATGCTCCTAAGCTGAATATCTTTAGAACTATGGACAGGGACCCGAGATTACAGATTCTTCCTTGGAGTCCCTGGCAGCCCGGATACTTCCACCATCCTCTTTTGAACGACCTCTCACCTACTAAGTGCTCGGTAGGTTTCATGTGGTGCTCCGCCAGGAATATTGCTCTATCATTGCTTGAGGTTCTTCTGTTGAATCTTATGTTGCGTTCTCTTAGGGGTCTGCTGGATTTAATCCTGAAACTTTGGTCCTAGATGCCAAGCAAGGAAAGGCGGCATGCCACGTAAGACTTTTTGAGCCTTGCGGAGGCAGGCAGAAACACCTGGAGCCGTACCTTGTAGATCTGCCTGAATTCTTCTAAGCAAATCGTTTATTCGGAGGTGTTTAATGCACTTACCTTTCTACAGCACGCAGCGTTATAAACCAAAGCTAAGTACACCCCAACATTCCACAAACTCCTGATTGCGGTACGCCCCATGAATCAGTTGTTGATGATGGTGAAGCTATAGTTCAGGAGCTGCTATCAAGGTTTAGCCTGGCAGGTCGAGGCCCTTCACAAACCAGCTCTTGACATTAGATGAACTATTCAGGGTTCCGCGGGCCCTCATGAACTCCAAGCAGCCTTCATAGCCGCTTTTCGGGTTTCATCTCAATTTCTGGGGAGGGTAGCTGGAACTGCTGCCACGTGGCGTGTAGCACTCGGTCAACCTTTTTGCCCTCCAGAAGCATGAGTTCGGCCTGTGCACGCACGACTTTTTTTGAGTTAAGGATGATGTTTTGGGGGGTCAGGGCTTGGGATTGAGAAATTGGGGTTCTGATGCAGATGATTCGTTTAGAATCCAGAGCTTAGGGGCATGCTTCTTTGGAGGATAAGGACAAAGACTTGCTGCAATTTGGAACGGGTAGTGAAGCTCAAGATATATCCTCGTCCGAGGCAATGTAGGGCTTCGTCGCCTCGAAAGTGCCCCCTTCAGATTCCACGTTTGCCTGGGGCCAGAAAAGGAAGCAGCCTGACCGGCTTTTGTAGGCACTGTAGTCCCGCACCTGCTGATATGCTACTACATCCAAAGATGCTCCGCCAAATCCTAATCCCAAACCCCCAAGAACAAATGAGCTATACTTCGTCTATACTCCTAGTAAAATACTCCCCTATATAACACCCAAAAACAACAAGCTAAACCTAAACATTGAAGCTGAAAAAGGGTGTTGTTGGGATGATGGGCATAGGGTTTAGGGCTTAGGTTTAGGAGGACTACACCAGGATTATCGGAATCTCCCTTAAGGGCTGCGTGGGGGGGGACTCTCAAAAATCATGGCCCCTTTTTAAAGGCGACCTAGAGAGGGGCCACAGCTTTCTAGCTAAGTTCATGAGAGCTCTATGTAAAGCAACACACGGAGTAATGTCAGGTAAGCTCATCATAACTTGCTTCGAGTTTACATAAAACGTCATCATCTGCGATCCACTCCCTAAACCCAAAACCCTACACCCAAAACCGATTTGGGCCATCTTGGTAAGTTCTGGTGGGGCTGGGAGTTGATTCTTGCCGGCGCAGGGTTTAAGGGTTAAAGTTGAAGGTTTAAAAGTTCCGGATCTTAGGGCATAAGGCATAAGGTTTGGGATCCAGTGGGCTCAGAATAAAGCAATCAAGTCATGTGGTATGTTTCGCAGGTACATGTCATCAATAATGCCTAAACCTAATACTAAGGATTTATGGGCACACGGGACTTTCGAAACTGTTTAAATTCCCAAGGGATCCAAATAGCCCAATTCAAGCACTGGGTACAGACTTTGGGGCCCAATGTAGGGGTTATGTGTATACTTGGATTCCTAGGGATTTGGAAGGCCCTAGACGCTAAGAAACCCTGAGCCCGTGGACCTTGTCCACTGCTTGCGCTGCGGAGGGGAAGTCAGTAGGGTGAAGGGTTTAGGGACTTCAGATGTGTCCACCGTAAGAACCCCTGAGCCAAGTAGGGCTCTGCACATAGCAACCCTAAACGTCAAATCCTGAACTCCTGCGAGACAAGTCAAGATGCCGTAGGGTATTTGGGTTGCAGTTACCTTACTGGTTGTTAGTAGGGAATATGGGTAGAAGGATTATATTCCCATATTCACTACTAACAACCAGGAAGTAACTTAACTTTGTAGTGTACTCATGACTGCATTGAGTTCTGTTTATGGTTTTGCCAATCTGGGTTTAACTCCCAGGCCAGAGTAGTTCTTGAGCACCAAAGGGTTACAAGGTTCTTGCAGGTACCTCCGCTCGAATATCAGAAGGTTTAGTGGGTTAATTAACATGTATGCTTGGGCGTTGAACTTTTGAAGGCGGCAGCAAACGGACCCAAACAAGCAGTAGCAAACACTTGCAACCCATGCTTGCTTGCGGTCAACAAGTTTTTCTTCAACAAGCTCTTCTTCATGTCAGCCTCCGATGGTCGGCCGTTGAAAGGGGTTGTGGAGGTCCCTGTTAGGGATTACGTCAATTTGATGGCCCGTGCTGCACTGCATCGCAAGTTCCAAGAACCAAGCAAGCACGGTAATGTTGAGCGTGTGCTGCAATTACGGTCCCTCCAGACACCTTATGAAACGCAGTCCCTACTACAGTCAACCCAGAACCAACATCTTGCGACACCACCTGTGAATCAGCATCTCCAAGCCCCACCGGACAAAGTCCGCTGTATTGCCTGTATGACATTCCTACCTCGCTAGATACGATGAGCCCTTAAACTACGCCCACTATGTTGTTCTTAGAAACCTCAAAAAAGTCTGGAACCTGGAACCCTAAACCCTAAATGGCTCTTAAAGTCTTAGGACCTAGGATAACCACAACCGGGAACTTGGGAACCCAAAGCCGGCGAACCTACAAAATTCTCAATTTCCGAACCATGAGGTAAAAGGTTTAGGGTTTCGACATAATGTGTGTTGGGGGAACAAATCGAACGTGACATGAAAAGCGGGGTCATATACGCGTTTATAGGGATACTTAGAGGGTCAAGCTTTAAGTCTTGAAGCCTTTGAAAAGCCAGCCTGAAATGGCCCTTCCATCCTCCTAAAACCCTAAACTCTGAACATGTAGGGGCTTCCCAATTGAAGAGGTATCATTTTGGGGGTCCCCTTAATAAGGATTGTATTACTTGGGGGTCTATATTAGGGTCCCCCTATTTTGGGAAACTATCATGTGGCCTGCAGAGTTTTCCGATAAACCTCTGGATCCATGGCGCCATTGATGATTCGGCTCGTCACCTTTGGCGCCTGCCCAGGTGTATGAGGCTACATAAACCTAGTCTTGAACATCTATAAGCCTGAGGGCTCAGGAATATTAATATGGCATCAAAGGTTTAGGGTTCATGGGAGGGTCAAGAGATTAAAGTGTCGGGTTCGGTGGTTACACTTGGCAGGGTAGGGTCGAAGTACATCCCAAAACTACAAATCTGTGCAACTTAAAGCCTCCTGGACAAAGGGATAGAAGCCTTGCATGTCTTCGTCAAAGGCAAGGCTTTATGGCACGACAGATTCCCATTCAATCCACTTCTGACCCAACTTGCAACAGACTTCTCTGGCTCAGGGTATAGGGTTTAGAGTTCAGACCCTAAACCCTAAACCCTAAACCCTTAGAGTTGTGGGCTGAGGGTCGCCCCAGGGACCCACCAGGGGGATAGGGAGCACCAGGAAGTTCAGTGGATCCTCTGCGTCAGGGAACTACGCTGTGAGAACTAGCCCCATGTGTGGGGCAACGAGGGGTGTACAGGGGCACATAGCGCTATGTAGGGTTTGTAGGATTGGAGATGCAGGATGTGAGAGTTTCTCATGATGAAAGTTTTCTTTAAGCACAAACCTGGAATGTAAGGCAAGAATGGACACCTGCCTGTCCAGAGCGACATAGGGCTATTCTTGAGAGACAACCATGGCCATGGTCCCTAGCGAGCCTAAAGCATGAAGGCTAAACACCAAACCCTGAACGCTGAACGCTGTACACTAGATCCTAAATCCTAAGTGATCACTTCGCAAGCCCTAAACCGCATGCTGCAGCGGAGCTTTACCAAGCAATTCTCGGGAGCCTTGGCAAACATATGTCACTTTGGGAAGTTTAGAGTCTAGGGTTTAGGGTTTAGGGAAAGGAATGTTGAGGTCGGGGCTTTAGGTACGCGGGTACCGATACATATCAGCAAAACCCTCCAAATGCCTGAGCCTGTGCGTATAACTGCCCTCAGGCCAGGGTACACTGTACATACCTCGACCTGTGTCCCGGAGCGGTAAACCCTGTAATTTTTTTTCGAAAAGATCTACATGGGCTCTAGCCAATCCTTATCCCTTCACCCCTTCAATTTGAATAGGGTTTTGGACTGCGCATTTCCCAGAAAATATGGACTATCAGGAACAAGACTTGCATTGATCCATCCTTTATACATTTTATTTCAACCGTACACTATACCAAATCCCTAGATGGACTGGTTCAGTCTCGCCCTGGCCAGTGGAAGCCCGCCTTGGGGGGATCGAAAGGTTCATCCTTCAAACGGATGGCAGATCATGCGCTTCCAGCAAAGTGTTGATGCTTGCCGGTTTTACGTTTTAGGGCTATAGAAGGTCTCAGAATGGTGTTCCTCAGGAGTATTACATACCCTAAGGGCCCAAGGACCAAAATAATAGGGCTTTAGGGCCCAAAATACAATTGATGTTATAATATTTGGGCCCTAAAACCCTATTTTGGGGGTTCTCGGACCCTTAGGGATACTGTTGCATCTGACACAGAATCAGATCATGGTCGGAAGAGCTGTATGCTGAACGTTGGTTCTGATGTTAGAGGTGGCGCCCCATGCCAGGGTTGTCAAAACCAAGGGCCTAAACCCTAAACCCTACACCTCAACCAGCTGGACATCATAACACTTCTAATTAAAGCCAGCCCCGCACCTTAGGATGCTCCGGGTAAACCTGGCCCTGGGGCCTTAATAACACAATATAGAGACTAAGCTGTTTAGGATTTGGGCTTTGAAGACAACTTTTCGAAATCTGCAAAATGCGATTCCCTTTTCCTTGGGCACTGCCAACCTGTAGGGGAAAAAAAGCTTCCGCAAGCTGTAAGCCCCAAGTCCTAAACCTCGAACCCCAAGTCGTAGACCCTACCCCATCCCCAAACCGTGTACTGTTTCATGGGGCCGGAAACCCTGGACCCTACCCGCAGTACTCCTTGCAAGTGATGCTGGCCACCGTTGTCAAGTTTGGGCGAGGGCTTGCAAAGAGATCGGAGCCTCAGCGGTAAAAATCAAAATCAAATGTGAAACTTTCTTGAAGATCACAGCGGACTATAGTTATGGCACGCAATTCTACCAAGTCATGATGAAAAGTGCCTTATAATCAAGTAGATCTACAGTAGATGTCCAGGTTTATGCTATACATCAACGCCCTATGGCACCACATACGGCCTTTCTGTTTTGCGTGCCGCGGCGCCAGGATACCGATAACTTAAGCTGAAGAGGCCGGCGAGCCCTTCTCGAAATGCGTGGTCTCGAAACATGTGCCCAGCAAAGGATGTCAAAAAGCATATCTAAAGGTACACCTTTGAGAGTCTCCTACTCTTTGACACCCGCCACCACGATACCAACCAGGCGGACTTCGCAGAACATGACAACTCGCGTGAAGTGTTGAACCAGAACTCTAACAAGAGCCTCAACGACTTGGTTTAGGCTTTAGGGGCAAACTTCAAACCAAACAAGGGTGTATGCTCTCAAGCCGCCAGCCTCAACCGAACTAGGAAACCTTT
Organism: Symbiodinium pilosum; assembly: GCA_905231905.1. Taxonomy (NCBI): domain Eukaryota; class Dinophyceae; order Suessiales; family Symbiodiniaceae; genus Symbiodinium; species Symbiodinium pilosum. The sequence continues at coordinate 14,124 of CAJNIZ010016302.1, forward strand.
GCAGACACCAGCATGCAGATGTCACAGCCGCGCCAGGTTCTAGGGTTTAGAGCTCTAAGTGTAGGCAATCTCTTTACAGCAAGTGCTTTACGACCCTGCGCAACTTACTTTTCTACGCAAACTCAAACTTGCCAAGCATGGAGGGAAACGCGTAAACACACAAAAATGCAGGGACAACATATACACAGTAACGAAGATAGCACCGCCAGCTAAAAGTAACAGGCTGCCGTGGGTTTTTTTTGAGAGAGCCCCCAACACATCAAGGGGGTGTACAGGATGCACATGACTGTCCCACTACGAACCGCAGCTCCCAAGTACTCGTGAACCTCCTACTAGTACAGACTCATGCCGGCTTACCAGACTCTGCTGCCGCAAGAGTCGTATCTGTCTATGTCAGTACATGTCAGAACTTTATCACATCAGGCAGGCATAGATCTGTGGGTTTTTGTACGAATACTTCGTGGGCTTCACTCCCAGACTCCTCCACCCGACCCCAAATCTCCTCTTTTCGCGGACAAGGAACCTACATTCCAACATCCCACCCCAACCCTAAACCCCAAACCTTTGCTGGGGCGAGAGCAGTTCACAGACCCGTTTGGACCGCAACATGTCCCACCCATGCAGGGAACCTCAAGCGCTTAGGCTTCAGAGCCTTCAGAGTTTAAGAGTTGGGCTGGCGGGTTCACAGCTTAGGGAAGCCTGCTGCACCACTCAGGTAAGTAGCCTCAAACATTTAGGGTTCCGGGCTTAGGGTACTACAACGGATCTCTGCGGCAGTTTCAATCTAGGGTCAACTTTCATGGGCTCCTCTGCTATGGCATTATAACCTGCTCAAAAAGATTTGCAACACCCTTCACGGCGCATTTTCGGAATGCACCAGGTGCACTTTAGCCACACGAGGAGCAAGAAAATCGCCCACATTGGCCAACATGGCTGACCCTCGACTTCAGATGCAACGGAGGAGATACGGATACCCATCAATCTTGCATGAACCTGAGTACCTTTTACCCTGGGAATTATGGTACTATAGTATATGAAGGTCACGCGGGATTTTTAGTATCAACAGTAAAGGGTCTTTGTACACGCGGATTAGTACTCTGGCTTAGGACTAGGACATTTTCACGAGCATGCAAGCTCCTAGGTCTCTTCCATAGCCTTAGAACGCAGCGTTCTTAAGGATTCAACTTACTGGTCGTTGGCAGGCACCAGGCACTATAAGGGAATATACTCCCTATAATGAAAAATACATCTTGAAGAATACAGTCCCTATATGACCCATAATTCTTAAAGCGTTCCCCTGTTCCATACTAACCACCAGTAAGTCAAGGTCTATGATTTCCAATGCTCGAAGCTTGAGGCTGTAGAAGTCCTGGGTCGAGAGGTAGGGTGTTGAAAATCAGTTTCGCAATGCAGTTTCCTGCTTAGCAGGCCAGGCAAAAAGAATTCCAAACTAAAGTTTACCCTATGGCCCTAGGGCCTTTGAGATCCAAGCAAAAGAATAAAGCCTACTTTGGGCCCTGAAGTCTGCAAATTGCTCCCTACGGTTCAGGATCCTTTTCTGGTTGGTTTTGCTGCTTGGGATACGCATCTGTATGCTTGGAGGCTCATGGGTAGCTATCACTGCTTTAGCAGTGGGGCGATATTGCTCAATGATTATAACCTTACTTGTGGTACTTCAAAATCCTACACGCTGAGCCCTACCTGTACATCAGTTCCGCAGCTTACTGGGTTTGGGGGTCTGCGCCCATCGCGCCCATCCGGATCTATTGGGATTTGGGCCCGCTGAAAAACTTGGAGCTAAAAAGCGCACAAGCCAACAACAACAAAATGATCTCCACGAAACAAAAGTAAAAGCTGAGCAGGTCCCCATCACAAGGCTCATGTCAGGTTGAAGGAGTGAATTCCACCGTGTAACACCATCCAGGGACACGTGACTGACTTTGGTCTTTGGTTGACACGAGAAGGGGTCATATCACGGGGTCGAAATATCCCCATACTTCTGCACTTGCTGATGCCAAAGACCTGCAAAACCTGAGTACGTTGGAATACCGAAGCCAACCGTCGTACCATCATGCATGTACTCAAACTCCTTGGAGCGTGTTTTCCGACATGCCCCCATCATGTTCCAAGAAACTCGAATCTCATTCTCTAGCCCCTACCATGCTTGAGCTAACGCCCTAAACCCTAGTCCCTGAACCCTTAACCCCTAAACCCCAAAACCTGTGACCCGCAAACCTGCCTTCTGAGCTGGGACCGCAGCGCAGAAGGTCACTGCAGCCCAGACAACCCCCTCCACCCTTCCCAGACCCTGGGGAGGACCCAAAGACCAGCAAACACTGTGAAAAGAAGTCAGTCGACGTTTTAGCCAGTTGCTCTCACGGCAAGTGGAAAGCCCTTAGGTGGACCGGGTTTTCTGGATCCTCCCCCAGGTTGCGCGGGACAGTTGCCTATGCTCAAGATGCTACCAGCACAGCAAAACTGGCATGCTGCCTTCTTCGTCCTCACAAGACTCTAGCTGTTCAGGGCCTCAGCGCATGCTGTATTTTTGGACAAGTTTCACTCAATCTGACATTGAAGCCCTTACATGTTACCTGTAGTTATTCTGGTTGAGGCCTTCAAGTTGATCCTATAAACCGGGGTAGCACGAATGTTACGCCCTTTTGGGGTTCTGGCTATTCCGATTCAAACAACTCACTTGGTAAGCCTGCCCCCTCGTTCAAAGCGAGCCTTTTGAGCCACGTGGAGATGTAAGCTGCGACTGCTGCTTGCACATACAATAGCTTACGGGTGGTAACTAGGGAATGGAAAACGTGGTGTAACCTTCTGCAGACGGAGGAGATATGGACCCTTTAGCAGCCCCAAGATACTGATCGAGATGAGGGTTAGTTGGACCCTGTGACGACCTGTAGCGGTGCTCCCGCTACAAACAACGAAAGTAGGTCAACTCCTACTGGCATGCGGCATGAACCACAAATTGAGAAGGAAACCTGTAATTGGAGCAAACTCACTTGTTCTGCTCGCGTTTGGTGTGTTGGATTTTTGTTGTTTGAGCGGCATAGTCCCTCCTTTGGAAAGGCCTCCGACTACTAGCCTTGCACTCCAACCTACTAACCCTAAACCCTAAATAGTAGTTTCCATTTTCTTTTCCATTACTCCTATATGACCTTACATTATACGCCATTGGAATGTCTGATTGCTGAGCACCTGGTTTTCTGACCACCCAGGCTGCCAACTTTACAGTGCAACGTGGCGAGGCAAGGTTGAGGGTTCACAGCATACCCCAGGATTCTACGAAGTTCTGTAGAATGCATAAGTCCCTTTGAAGGGGTTGTAGGGGTTCTATTAGGGTTTAAGGTTGTGGGTTGCAGCCCACCCCACCCCAGAGATGAGCCAGCATGCAGCAGTCAGTGCAACTCAGATGCCTGGTACGATTACTTGCAGGGCCAGGGGGACTCAGTTACTAGGTTACCAATCCCTATATCCCATATAGTAACATTAGTCATCCACATTATTACCCTACTTACTAAGTCCCGCCCCCAAGTACTGATAAAACGTGAAGGTTGCAAGCCATCCGCCCCAATAGGGATTATATAGGGAATAGATTGTATTGGGAGTATAGATATAGGGGTAAGAAAAAGAAAGCTACGCGTTTAGGGCTTGGGATGTAAGTGCATTCGCATGCCGCGGATGGTTGAACGATCCAACGCTACAACCTCAAACTTGCCAAGCAACCTGGCCTTCTGGTTTCCCAACAATAGCCGTGCTCGCGGGACCTAGATGGTAGTTTCCCTACATAGGGGCGGACCCCAATATAAAAACCCCATTAATGGAAACTACCGTACGGAGCGTGAGCGTTTTTTTGACTCGCTTGCATTGGCGTTGTTCTCGTTGGCAGGTCCCGGCCCATCCTTAGCCATGGGACACCATCCATGAATCTGAAGCTTATAAGGCTTAGGGCTTAGGATCCAGGATTGGGTCTAGGCTTATATTTGGAGGTTGATGGCTAGTTCTAGGATAACTACTTAAAGCCTTGTTAGTTAATGGGGTAATTCTAGTGGATAACTACATCAGGCCTTCTTTGAGTTACTGTTTAGCCCTACTTGCAATCACCCATGACCCCGCACGCAGATTGAGGGCTGCCAAGGCCTTTTCAATTCTTGGTTTGGGTTTAGGGTGCAATCCTAAAACCCAAGCCCTACATTGCAACATCTTTTCCTTGCTCTAAGCGCTCAATCTTAACCTAATCCCGAAACCCTAACCCTAAACCCATCACATACTCAAATGCTGGCTCAGTTTCGGCACGATCGGTCCAGAGGTCACGGAACACCAACCAAAGAGAAAAGCCCTGAGCCGTAAAGTCCATAGCGTTTAGGGTTTAGGTGTTTAGGCTGTAGGGTTTACATAATCCTCGAGGGGACCCCAAGTAATCTCGATCCTCAGTCATATATCTGGCTAAGGTCGTCCAGGTTCTAAGAAGCGCGAAACCCTAGACCTTGCAACCTAAACCATATAAACACTGTATGTCCGGGGGCCCCTTTATGGGCCCCCTGGTCTCATGGGAGCTCTGAACCCTAGAACGAGTTGCGACCCTACGGGGTCTTAGGAATAATTCATGAGGAAGGTCCATTGGGTAAGGGCACCAAAGAGGAACTATGACGAAAGGAATTTGTGAAGCAATTCTTTGGAAGGGGATTAGCAAGATCCTATAGAGACTTAAACAAGGAATCCAAGCAAACCAACCTGTAGTACTTGTTCTTGCCTAGGGTCATGGACCCTCCCTTCCTCCCGGCGTTTTTGAATTGTGTCACCAGGGTGCGGCCCCAAACTGCCACATCCATGCAGCTGTTTCCAATTTTCAGATCTTGTAGACCCAGTGAGATGCCAAAAGTCCAACAGCCTGCCCCCTAGTCCGGGGACCACACCAAAGGGGGTGCCAGACGCTTGTATATCCTAGTTCATGGTTGTTGTTATATATCAGACCCTAGAGCATAAGATAAGAGCTCTACATCTCATAGCTGTTAGCCTTATCTCTATAACACGAAGCGGTTGAAGACCTGTTGAAGCCCCACAAAAAAAGAAACCTCGCGTGACTGCTACTGCTATTTCAAATGGAGGTCCACTTGACACCTAAAGATAATCCTGGCAGTCGTATCTCAAACCTCCTTCAACTTAGCCCCCGTGAAGCAACACGAATCCTCTGATGCAGCTTTATAAGGAAAGCCACATCCGGAAAAGCACGAGTGATCCCCAACGTTGACACAGTCACGTGCCGCTGTCAAGGAAGGAACCCGACAAGGTCTGAAGTACATGAATGTAAGTCATCAAAGGCCTATAGGGGACCCCAATATAGACCCCAAAATACTATACTATACGCCCAATATAAACCTAAATTCTATACTATGGGGACTCCCCATACGGTACCCTTAACCTAGGAAAAAAAAAAAAACATACGTGAGCCTCAGGGCGCATTACAACTGAACCCAGCTCAAGGATTGCTGTCAGGGTTTAAGGTTTAGGGTACACCCTAAGGCTGCTGTGACATTGCTTAACAAGGCCTCCTGTACGCCCTTAAGCCTTTGCGGTTGGGGCAGGTCGAAAGCGTCAGTTGAGGATTTAGGGGAGGATTTAGGGTGTATAGCGTACTGTTGCGTCTTTCCATACTCTCCTCCCGATACAGTGAGGGGCGCTTTCTTTGTAAAGGGCACCCACCAAGGCTGTTCCCAAACCCCTAACTTTCCAAGCACTGACCGTCACCCCAATCGTGCCTGAACTGGGTTCAGGACGATAATGTCGCGATTCTGGAGCGGCCTTGTCGGGCAAAGGACGGCCTACCGAATGCCACACCCTAATCTCTAAATCCAAGCTCTCGAGCCCTAATCCCTAAATCCCAATCCCTGAACCCCAAACCACATGATCCCTAAATCCTATCCAACAAGGGCTGGAAAAAGCTGAAAGTCAACTGTTGGGCCCCGGTATGTGGACTTAGGGTTGTTGGGGCTTTAGGGCTTGGGGGTAAGATGTAGGATCCAGCATCCAGAGTCTGGGACTTATAAGGTTTGGGCTGAGGGATGAGGCCTTAGGGTTTAGAATTTAGGCACTGGCTATGTGGACTGTACTCTCCCAGCAAAGGCACACATTGGAGATGTTCCGAATTCCCCACTATGATAACTGCACCTGGCTGTGTTAGAACACCGTCCTTAACACCGTCCTTTATGTAGTAGGGGAATAAAGGGGTACAGTATATACGGGTTATATAGGGATAGTGAAAAGAAAATGGAAACTACTATTCTTGGAAACGGCCTGGCTTGCTCCCTGCTGCTAAAACATGGAGGCCTCGCTTTGGGAGTCCCAAAAAAAGGATTATGGTATGTTGGGGTCTACTTGGGGGGCCCCCTGTTTTCTGGAACGTCCCATATTGCCCATCGATAATCGCTTCTTGCCATGCCTTCATTCCAAGGCTAGCGACCCCCACAGAAACTCCACAAGCTTCATGTGGGATGGTAATCCGAGCTGCCTTATACCTTGTGATAATTGGTCAATGTCCTGTGAAGGTCAAGGATCGAGCTTCGGCAGGCCGAAAAGGCCGCCTGCCAGCTGCGGAAAGCTTATCTCGCAATCTTTCACAATGCCATAGACTACTATCGACTCAGGGACTGGCTCGGTGCCGTCGGAAGTCGCGTTATCATTCTAAGAAAAAGCGAACTTGCATAGGTCCTTTCTTCTTGACTAGCTTTAGTCGGAAGTCCATCACAAGCGAGACCGGGCCGATAGGGAAGGG
>CAJNIZ010016302.1:21001-35245 GCA_905231905.1 Symbiodinium pilosum
ACCCCGCTATCGGCGCTATCTGTCACAAGCAGCTGTCTGCTCACGACCCCAATTACTTTGAGGATTGCTCTGGCAAGCAAATCGGCACACGCCCATCAGATCAGGCTCCTTGACTATGAATCAGGCTGTCTGCATGCTGACACCCACCTACCTATGAAGCCCCCGAGAAGGAAGAAATGCAATCTACACATTGGTGCAGTGTCCTTCCCAGGCAGGGGAAGTTCGAAACTAGCAAAACATCGCTACAGTAAACCACACGATTTCAACCTGACCTCGAAGTTTGAACCCTCATGCCTAAGAAAGCTCCATCTTACTGGTTGCTAGTAGGGAATGAAGAAAAAGATTCTTGCAGTATCCCCCATATCATTTCCAGAATACAGCACCTTCCATGTTCTTTTCCAATCCTTCAATTCCTACGAACAATCGGCCGGCAATTTCATGTTCATAGAACATTCTCCCTATATAGCCCCAATATATACCTTACTAGAATAAAGTAGTTTCCTTTTCCTTTCCATGATCCCTATATAACCCCAATATATACCCTGGTAGAATATAGTAGTTTCCATTTTATTTTCCATCATCCCTATACTGCCTCCGGCCCCCATGGCTCAGTGGAACGGCGGAGGCAAACTCCTCTGGCACGAGCGTCCTTCAGTGTGAGGTTCAGGGTTTCGAGGGCCTTCCGTGGGGGTTACTGGAAGGAGTCATCTAGTACTTTCCATATCATTTTCCATTATCCCTATACACCCCCCAATATATACACCATTAAAATGTAGCAATTTCCATCTTATTTTCCATTATCCACATATATCCCCACTATATACCCTGTAATCCCTATATAACCCCACGTAGCTTCCATTTCCTTGTCCATCATCCCTATACAACGGGACTGAAGGGGTTGAGATGTTTGGGGTTTACAGTGCGGGAACCGTAGGATGGCAGAGCTTCGGATTTTCCCAATTAAGTAGATAGACTATGGCTTTGGGTATATAAGATCTCCATCTACCCCATATTCTATCTACTTAAGGGAGACTATAAGGAGTTGCGGGCTGAGAGTGTAGGGCTTTAGGGCTTCGGAATTCAAGGCCTAAGCTTCGGGTTCAGGGTTTAGGGTTTGTACTGGTAATCCACTGGACTTGATGCTTGGGTTTAAGGGTCAAGGGCAGGGTTTACCAGTTGAGGACGTACGGTGACGACAGGTACACACTGCACAGGCTGAGCTGTCCCCAGAACTAAGTCCTAGACCTTACCCTAAACCCTAAACCAAACCCTGAAACCCCAAAACCCTACACCCTAAAACCCTAAACCATGAAAGCCTAAACCCTATTACACTTCAAATCGCATCCCATTTATGAGCGCCAGTGGGGTTGGGGCAGCTTTGTTCCTCCATCCGGTGCTTGGTGCTTTTGGTATATACAACTCATACCATAACCCTAATATATACCCCAATATAGGGGCTATATTGGGGTTATATAGGGGTAATGGAAGAGAAAATGGAAACTACTATCTAGTATGTTGGCCCAATATAATAGATAGTAGTTTCCATTTTCTTTTCCATTACCCCTATATAACCCCAATATAACCCTTGTATAACGCCAATATAACCATACAACTCATACCAGATGTAAGTGTGTAGGAGCTTAAGAGCTTTTGCGTTTTTCCTTCTGCAGCTCTTCTCTACCTCTTCTGCTCCAAGGAAATATAAGGAGGATTCTTTTTAGAACCCTCTTTCCTCCTCCTGATAGTTCAAAGAAGATTCGTTTAGGACTCAAACTTTGTTGCTGAAAACTTGTTCCAACGTCATGGAGAGTTCTGCCCATTATCTGCACAATCCGCAAGAAATGGACGGATCACGTCGGAGGGTGAATCCAATCTCGATGTCCAACATCCAGAAGCTAAAAGCTCTGCTCGTCTCAGGGCACGCAAGGTTTCTTTTATCAAGCTCCACTACATTCGATAAAACTCCATGTACACTCACAACAGACCCTTGATTAAGAATAGTCCCGTCGCATGTGCCAGAGTTGGATTCTCGCTCGGAGTGCCTCTTTCAATCCCACCTGAAACTCAAATTTACAGTCGCATCTGCGGAGTGTTCAATATCAGGGTCTGCGTGCGCGTGCATGCACCTCCTGGGGGAGGCCTTTACATTCCGGCAGAGGGATGGTTGGAAACAGTACTTCGCTGAAGGGGACAGAAGTCCTAAATGACAATCCCTATAAGCTTCGGATCTCTTCTTCCAAAGCCTTAACCAAGGGATCCTGCACCCTACAGAAGTACCACAAAGTCATCCGCCCAGAAACCCAACCGCCTGCAAAGTCGGATTGGGTTCGAAGCACTGAGATTCCTCACATAGAAGGCAGCCTGGGCCATTGTGGAAAATGGGTTTAGGGTTTAGGGATGTTTAGGGTTTAGGGGTCTAAGGTTTTAGGGTCAGGTTTTAGGGTTCAGGGTTTAGGGTTTAGGGCTGTTTTAGCCAACCTCGATTCAGAAATGGTAGTTTCCCCCAAGCTATTGCACTCGCTTGGATCTCTGCAGTTGTAAGAAGAGCCTGTAGGTCATACCTCATACCTATACAACTCCAGCTCCCAGTTTATCTGCCGTACTCTTTTCCACTTTCTTCTCCATAAATACTAGCGTATTTGGCCCCGTATTCAGGGTTGAAGCTCGCCGCAGGGTTGTAACTTAAGCATGTTTCTATGCCGTGCAGAGGCGAGAGCGGAGTAACTTCAAGGGTGTATGGAACTCGTCGGGCTGCCGGATAGACGGTTCAGGATAGACGTTGGGGAAGAGCTTCGGCATTAGGCTGTTGTGCTCAAGGATTGCAGTTGACACCTGTTAAGCCATTGGCTGGTGTTATTGATGCTTCTGGTTTCGAGTAGGGGAGAGATCTTCCAGGCTGTGGAAGGCCTCGAGCCAGTGCTGCCTGCGTCAGCGCTTCGCTGAAGTAGACTTTGCGATGTTTGAAATTTGGCCGTGCCTTATGCATTCAATCCTTATCTAGGCCATCCCAAATTCTTGAGACTGTAATCTTGGACAAGACTAGGTGTCGTGTGTGTAGGTCGTCTCAAGGCTGACCAGCAACTCCTGCGAGTGAGCTTCCCTCAGGCTCGGTGCGACAGACTTGCTACTAACACATCTGGGGAATCCAGGTCCACCGCAGGCAGCAGCAACGGCTACCACGTCCCTCTCTGGCTTTGATCTTCTGTGCGGATCCTTCCCACACAGAGGTCAGGTACATATACACAGCGGATCCTGACTCAGTCAGGAGAACATGTTTAGTCCGCTCAACCTCAGCACTGAGCCGTGGCGGCAAGTCCAAGACTAGGAGCTCTTTCACATCATGGGGGTATTCTCATAACGGAGGGTGGCCGCGGGGATGATAGCATCCCTTTGCGAGGAGAGTATAAGGGTCCCCCCAAGGAGTGTATAGGGGTAGAATGTAGAAACTTGCATACAGCCAGACTCGAACTGACCTGATGTCACAGCGGGGCCATGATGGAGAAACTCTTGCGACCATGTAAACCTGAACCCCAAATCCTCGAACTTACATCCCAGCACAATACTACTAGTGTGAGTACGATTTTCATGTTTACTCTTGTGCTTCGCATTTTAACAGAACTACGAATATTACGGCTAACGTCTATTCCAATATTCAAGCGCCACTAAGAAATCCCCATGCAAGCTAATCTTCATGCAGCCTCCTGAAAGATCAAAGCGCTAAGCTAAACAAAGAAAAATCGTGAACCCATCAAGAGCAACTGGTAATAATATTCTAACTAACTTTACCCTTAAACTCTAAACCCTAAACCCTAAACCCCCAGTTCAAAGCAGGGCTTGCATGGACTTTATGGAATAGCCGTGGCTTGGCTTAAAGGCTTAAAGTCAAGACCTGCAGTTCGTATCCATTGGAGGACGTCAACCCTAAATCCCAGTAAAACCTGGGCCCAACCTTAAACCCCAAATTCAAATTTAGCCAAACTTCATGTAAAAACCCTCCGCTTGACAGTTCCCAGGACAGGTGAATCCTGCATACGGGTTTCTGAGCAAGGCTTTGTGGTTCGTGTTCAGGGTTTACGTATGGAAATGTAACCCTAAACCCTAAACCCTAAATGGGAGTCTCCAGTGTCTTTTCCATTATCCAAATATTACCTCAATATAACCACATATTCCTTATGGTCTGACAATCACTTCGGCACCCAATGGAGGGCTATGCCTATACTGTAAGGTTTCCTTAGAGCCCTCCCTAACCTGCAAGCTCTGAAACCTAGCCGCAAATCCCAAACCTGATGGCTCTAAAGCGCTTTGGAACGCGTAACTCTACAGCATACCAAGCCCGAAGTATCTCAAGTAAATGATCCACACCCCTATCCTGGACCTGTACCGTCGTCGTCATGAACTACCTCGTTCATAAGAAGAACCCACAGTAGAAACTGGAAAATCTTTTGGCTTAGGGTCTAGGTCCCCTTGTTATGGTCCGAAAACCGTACGGGTCTGCTTCAGATGATCTCCCGTCTCTATGAAACCTTCCCTGACTACTCTTATGCACAGTGCCGAATACCCTAAACCAAAATCCGAAACCCAAATATTACGCAACACTGGCGCTATCCATAATGACATGTGTATATATAACAGAGACTAGGAGGATGTCCCCAAGTTATAGCTTGAGTTCCCTGGCTAAATCCTGAATCCTGAACATTAATCCAGAATCCGAAGCCTTGAGCCTACACCTCAACTGAGGTTCAGGCGCTGCGGCTGGTAAGAGATATCTCCTCACCCACCTCGTGGCAGCCACACACGGGTTAAGGTTTAGGGTTTAGGGTTTAGGGTTTAAGGTTCCGTCCGGTATATTTCCGTCCGGTATATTTTCAACTGTGCCTGCTGTTGTCGGTGAATGAGATCTGGAATGCCAAGCCAAATCACCTAGGGTGTGCCATGAGGGTGGCGCGAAACTTCCTCCATCCCCGCATGGGCTCATTACATGAGATAAACATTGATAGACTGTCGCCCTTGCAAATCACTCTACCATGGGTCCCTCGGCTGTACGTACCATAGAGCCAATTCTTTATTCCCCTGAGCTATACTTTCCGCACTTCTCATTGAGGGTTCAGACTGTAGGGTAGTCAGATGCTTTCCCATCAGGAAAATAAACACTGCAACTTTTCGAATCACTGTATTTCTGGGAACTGCCCCCACTCAAGAACGCTCCTGCTCAGGCCTGGAAGCTTTTTCCTAGCAACAAAAGGAGCCATGACCGTGGCTGACCAAAGCCTGTCAGCCACGCCCAGGGAAAAATCACAGGGCCCACATGCATCTACAGTATAACCACAATAGAATGCCAATCTGACTGTTACCTGGCTGCGGACAGTACCCCAACTCTACGTCAAATCTGAGACCCGCGTGGAAGCCCGAAAGAAGGTTTGGCCTCTATCTGCAAATGCTGCCGAGACAGGGCATAGAGGGCATCGGAGTTCAAGAGCCGCCTTTGAAGATTGTAGGAAGGCAGGCGTGGGTGAAGTTGAGGGCTGAAGGCTCAGGGTGTAAAGGTTTCGCGGTTTGTGGGTCCAGGGTTTCGGCTTGCAGGCTTAGGGTGTGAGAGTGGCGCCTAGGCAGTTTCTATGCCTAGCGCTCTGAATGACAGCCAAGCAGGGCCCAGTTCGCCCCGAAGGTGTCCCCTGGCTCATCACACATGGAGTTTCTCAAAAAGAGGGTCGTTTACCCAAGGACGGTAAAGTGTACGCCCCAAGCCAGCAAGCAATCTAAAGACCTTGCCAAGCGCTGCTTCCTTCCAGTCAGAGAAGCGCCATAAACCGAACCCAACCCTACGCGCTGCAGCCAAAAAGCCCTAGACCCTAGAACCCGGAAATCCACTTCCGTTCTAGACCCGACCCCCAGCACGCTCAATACTGTTTGGGAATTCCCGAACATTGGGGGGGCCCCTGTATGTGTACTCCAAGGGGTCACTATTTTTGGAAAACCCCAAACTCCTATGACCTAACATAACCCCTCCAGACGTGAATGTAGCATAATGTACCTGTGTACAGATATATATATATATACATATACACACATATGCATATGTAGTTATCCCTGGGTAACCCCTTTCAAGCACATCCGAAATTCAGCACCCGGCTGCCAGTAGCTTCGCTGTGGCGACCGTCCAAGTAGCAGTGGCAAGCAGCTTCCAATTTTGCCTCCCTGACAGGAGGTTTTCAGAGTTTTAGAGTTTAGTGTTCAGCGTTTGGGGCTTAGGAAAATTCTAAGGCTCCAAGAACCCAATAAGTGTGTGGCTTTGTGAGTTTAGCAGCAGTACAGTACTTGTAGGACAGGACTTCGCAGGCAAACGTAATGACTTCGCTCTCTTATCACTCATCTTATCAGTCGAGCTCCGCAACCCTCTCCGTGATCTGTGCTACGGTTGCTTTCCCTATAATTATCAGCCATGAAGGCAAGCAATCAACACGAGCACGCTGAAACAACGTAGCGAAGCACACAGTAGCCGCCTGATCACAAATAAAGCCTGCACCCCGAACAACCTGGCAACTCACTGGCTGAGGCATTTCATCAGGAGATGATGCGGGGATGATGTAGTGATCTAACCCCCCCACTCCCGCTGAAGCCGCAGTAACCCGCCTCCGCTCTGGCTGGGCCGTGTACGATGCGAAGGTCCTAACAGGCAAAACCTTACCTCTGAGGATCCAAGGATACAAATAACACCCTTGGGCCCCCATAAGTTTATTGATGTCATGTCATTTGGGCGAGACGCTCATGGTTTACAGTTTGGGCGTAGGGTTTTGGGATTCAGGTTTAGGGCGCAGGTGCAGATTTGCATGGTTAAGACTTATAGGGCTGAAGATTTCATAAGTACATATGACACATTCAGACAGAGGCACTATGGGGCTGGCATGAAGTGCTGGATGGACACCAGAACCATATTATAAGGCAGTCCTAAAACACGCGGTAAAGTTGAGAGCTTAGCTTACCCAGTGTTGGGCGCCCCAACCCCTTATCCATTTCCAAATTTGTTTGCCTAGAATAGTAGTTCCCATTTTCTTTTCCATTATCCCAAATATATCCCCAAGATCCCATAGATGGCCTAGATATCATAGATTTTGAGGTGAAGGGCGACCCCAAACTCTGTACCTGCAAACCGGTCTTGAACCTAAACCCCAAAGCTCCTGCGTCAGGTCTCAAAACTTAGGGGTGTAGGGTTTAGGGTTGGGGGGGTGAAGAATCTAACCTCCAAATCCTAAGCTCTACATACCCTTAAGCCACTCTGAAGGCCCTTACATAACGCAATTTCTGTAACCCTCCCAAGGCGCCTCTTTGGGGACGTCTGTGCGGAGGCCCTGTCCTCCTACCTCCAGGGCGAAGAGGGGCCTCCGCATGTAAGGATTAAAATAATGGGGTATATTGGGGATAGTGGAAAATCAAATGGAAACTATAGGGATTATAGGATTTATATAGGGGTTATATTAGGGTAAAATGGGGTATCAAATAGGGATAGTGGAAAAGAAAATGGAAACTACAGGGATTATAGGGGTTATATAGGGGTTATATTAGGGTATATTGGGGTATATTGGGGTATATGTATTGGGGATCATGGAAAAGAAAATGGAAACTACTATAATGGGGTATTAGGGATTATTTTGGGGTGATATTACGATTATATGGGGATAATCCGGATGTCATGAGGGTTCCAGGTTAGGTGGACCCCCCACCCAGTAATAGTGACCATAAGGGATAATAGGGATCATGTTAGGGTCCTCTTATAAAGAATATACCACTATTACAGGGTGGGAGGTCCTCCTGAATTATAATATAGAAGCTAGAGACTACAGGGATATAAGGGTATGTAGGGGAAAGGAAAGAAAATGGAAGAGACTATACATTTAAGGCTTAAGGACAATAGGTTTGTAGGGATACTACCCAAACTGTGGACAATCAAATGCAACAAAAAATGGAGAACAAAAAAGGAGGCTGGGATTAGAGAGGGGCTTTTTGGGTAACTTAGGATTTATAGTCCCCCTTATGCAGATAGAAGATGGCTTTGAATAAATCATCACAAGATCCCCATATACCCCAAACATCGAAAGGCAGCGCCTCGTTTTCTGAAGTGCTTTATATTTGGGCGGTACGACAATGAGGGTACATTTATCCCAAGGTGCGTCAAATTTACATGTGGAAGCATGCAAAGTTCACAGATGCAGTTCACATATTGGAGGGAATACACAGGATTTCAGGTGTAGGTTTTAGCGATTTGGGCTGCAAAAGGCTTGGCAGCAAAAGGGGGCTCAAAGAGGCTACTCCGATCCCTGAGACGAAATAGTATACAAGCAAAAAATATCCTGACTTTTATAGGCCGCACCAACACAACCACACTGTGGCCTTGCGGCGAAAGTGGGTCTACCTCAAAGAGGAAACCTCCCGCCATCAAGAAGCGATAGACTTCGGGCTTCTGGTTTTAACTCAAGACAAGCCTAGCCACAATCATCACACTCTACAACCCACAGTTTAGGTTAGGGTTTGGAACTTTCACAGCACGAACCGCGAACATGCTAGCAAGCCTGAATACCTCCCCACAGCTTTTTGGGGTACATCAGCTTATCCCCACCAAGACACAATGATTACATCCGCAATGTGTTATTTCTTACATATTGCCTCACATTAACTCCACCCAAAAGCCAATATTATCTTTATCCAGAGCGCCTTGCAACTTTGTGCTGAAAGCGCGCTCCGTCCCTATGCCACGACCCGCGCCCGCACCTGGTACCCGGTAAAAAATGAATTACGCACAGTAGACTACCAAAGAAATGGGAACACTGTGCATTGTCACTGCAGCATACCAACTTGGGAGTACGAAATAACACCCCCAACATTAACATCATGGCATCCTTTCTACCCCAAAAGGCAGCACATAAATTCCAAGAGTCCAAAGTCAACCAAGTGCTTATCCTGCAGACTCAAAACCTCTCATGTCCCCTAAACTGTTAAACTCCAACCCCGTAAGCCCCAAAACCCTAGATCCCAAAGCCCTAATACATCCTCAAACTCCTAAAGCCCTCAAACCCTGTAGCTCTCAACGCCCGAGACTCCAACAGCCCTGAAACAAATCAAGTCGGAAGTCCATTGGCTTGCGGAAGGTTAAGGCAAAGGCAATAGCTGAACCCCCAGAAAGGACATTCCATCCACAGACCTGGGGCTTTTTTGGGGGGTTTAGGTCTGGGGGTTTAGGATTTTCAGGGCTGAGATTAACGGAGGATTAACTGAGGGTTTACGGCTTTGGTTTAGGATCCAAAGGGTTGAAGGTTTACTGGTACCTGTTTGGGACACATCGTAGAAGAACTAACTCCAGATTCCTGATTGGGCTTTGGTAGCAGCTTACCAGTTTTCTCCAGCCATGGCCCAGCTTCGGATCTTACATAGGGTAGATTATCCTGGAAAGGGGTTGCCAGGGAGCCTGGGGGCTTCTTTGAAGTTTGGGGGCAGAGGGTGCAGGGTACAGGATCCGGAACATGCAGGGCTTATATCTGATGCTACGCTATGATGGAGAGCAGCTTAAAAAATTGGCTCACGCTGATGCTTCAGAAGCTAGGTGTGAGACTGTGGCCTGTGCACGCCTGCCAGGGCCCCGCATGATTTCAGACATTGAGACTTCCCACACCATTGAGGCAGCACAGAGCCTGAACCAGATATCTCAAACGCTTAACACTGCAAATGCAGACGACCCCCTCCGAAAATAAAAGCACGTGAAGTCTGAACATTCCACCCTCAAACAGCCTAGACTCCTCAAACCCCCAAGAACTCGACACTCGAATCCTAACACCATGCACACTTAAGCACCCAAAACTCGAATCCCCAAATCGGAGCCCCAAGCCTCACACCCAAATCCCTGAAAACAAGCCCAAATAACTGTGAAACCCCCCAAACCCCAAACCCTAGACCCCAAGCACCAAATCATAAAAACCTGAACCCCAACCTCCTGAACCCCAAGCCAGCAAGCCCCAACCCTAAACCCTGGACCCTCATCCTTATTATTAATATTCTCATTATTGTGATTACTATTGCTATTGTTATTATTGTTGTTATCATTATTATGATTATTATCATCATTATCATTATTATTGCTAGTATTATTGATATTGAACCCTTACACACCCCAGAGTAGGTGCCCCCACCGTGGTAGATCCAGGAAGCCCGTGACTGTGGGAGCTGTAGGGGCCTCCCTGCGAAGACCACACTTTTACAACTTAAAGGGTTGAGGTCAGGGGGTTTAGGGATATTGGGATACTGGAAAAGAAATGGAAACTACTATAACAATATATTGGGGGTTTTATAGGGTTTAGCCCGTTGGGGTAATATCAGGGCTATATATTGGGCTATATTGGCGAAGAAAATGGAAACTACTATTTAGGGTTTAGGGTTTTGGGGGGTAAAGGGAGTGGGGTTTATGGCTCAGGGACTGGGGTGCAGAGTTAGGGTTGGCGTGTAGGCTTTTAAAAGTGAAGGCTTAAGGACTTCTCTGAATGAGACGGCTGTTAGACATTTAGGGGTTGTTGGACGGACTAATTATTAATTAGAGGCCCAGTGTATGGATTTATATGAGCTTCAATTTGAGAGTCTCTTATTTAGGGTTTAGGCTTTGGGCTTCATAGGCTTAGGGAGTATCATTCCTTAATAACCCTCTGGAATGGGACATGTATTCCCTCCCCTTCCCCTACGCCCTTCACCGCTATCCCGAGACCTAATTGTATAAATTCCTAAGCGCGAGGTTCGCCCAAAACCTACATTCCTGAATCCTAATCCCTACGCCCTGAACCCTAATCCCTCAAAACTGATCTCTGTAACAGAAAACCTTTGAGGGACCTAACGTAGAATCCCAAATACGTTGCGGATATTCTGGACCCAGACTCCTTGTACAACTGCGTTACAGGGTACCTCTAATGGACGTGAAATTGAATTGGCAGTTCTTCAGGATAATCCCCATAAAGCCTATATAAGCTGAGTCTGCATTTCATTTCCTATGTTCGTACCCATTTGATGGTCCATGATTCTATCCCTGCAGAGGCACCCATGTAGGCCGAAAAGCCCTAAACCTTAAACCCTAAAACCTAAAACCGAAACCTTACACCCTAAACCTTAAGCCCTCAACCCTAAAACCTGAATCCTACACTCTAAACCCACTCTCTTCTAAAGCTTGCGAGCCTGGTTTCAGTGTCTGGGCCATCTTCCAAATCCTCACCGCCGGGCGCAGAGGGCTATCGAGGGGTATTCAAGGTTCAGGGCCACCCCTATAGGGGACCTATAGACCTGTAAGGACCTTTAAAAGGGGTATATGAACTATAGTCTAAACTCCTAGTATCCCCTTAATAACCCCTATAATAGTCCCCTATATAATCCGCTATATAACCCCCCTTTAAGGAGTTTAGACTATAGCTCATATGATCATTGTAGGGGGCTTAGGGTGTAGGACTTGAGTTACTCTAGTTCCTTCTTCGGTATTCCCGTGGCAACCATGACTTGTACTGTAGCTCAAATGGACCCCACTTGCAGCCTGGGTAGACTTTGTGCAAAACTGCAACCCCGCACACAAACCCTGAGCCTTCCTTTGAGGCTGGCAAAAGTGCGTACGGAAAGTAGAGGCACGAGCAGGTAAAGGAGTACTTGCAGGCAGATATATCCCTTCTACATTTAACTTGCCGTTTACATGAATCATGAAGTAGCGGTATGAGTATCTTTTCTCCGCTTTCCTAGCCCTGATCTTTAAAGCTCGACGTAGAAGGGCTCACAGCAGGATTTAGGGCAGATTCCTGTGCACGTCCTTTAGGAGTGGGGGAGTGGCTGTAGGCATTGCCCTTCTGGAGATAGGGACCTACTGTCTGACTGCCCCTTGTGCTGCAGCGAGTCCTGACCTTGAATGTGCTCCCTCTAATGTCCGAAACCCTATACAAACAAAATCTTAAACTCCAAGCTCGCCAGCAAGTATCCCAAGAAAGTAAGGGTGAGGGGCCCACAAACATAGGGACATTTAGGGTGCAAGCGACAATGGCTGTAGCGGTCATGAGACAAAACGGCCGAAGCTTGTTCTGACACACTACTCTCCACATGTCCCTGCATATCTTCACAGCGCCTAAGGCCTGCATGACCTATATGAGCGACAGTCATTTTTTCTCAAATGATTAATGAACATGGATTCCTTATAGCAGATATATTAGGCACTGTACTAAAATGTCAAAATAAGCCCCTATGTCCACCCTTATTGGTCCCTTGGTAACCCTAATATTGCTCATATCACGTATAGAATCCGGCAGATGCCCCCAAACCCATCTGTCCGTCGTGGACGTCTTGAGTGGCATCGCCTCGAGAAACGAGGCTCAGTTTTATGGGTCTGTATATATATATACATATATTGCAATTTACGGTCACGTGGTTGTATGGGGTTAGATAGAACTATTTAATCTAAGATCCAAAGTATGGGCCCCTCATATTGGCCCTTGATCACGGGGTCCTCATATATTCGGTTAATCCCCTCTCTATATATATTTATATAATTTTGAGTTTAGGCTTACCCAATCTAGAGATTTGGGATCAGAGTTCAGGGAGTTTAGGACCTGTAGGGGTTAGGACTTAGAGTCTATAGGGTTTGGGGCCTTTATGGCAGCCTACCCACGGGAACCTTCAGATACTGAGCTCTATTGATTCATACCAGCCGCGATTTCAGCCTCCACGCCCCTGCATTCCCTTATCTAGTACAAGTTGCTTGAGAGCTGCAACAAAATTACCCAATCCAAATCCCCAAGCCCCTACCCCTCAACGAGAATCAACGTCAAGGAAGTGATTTATTTGGTTTCCAGGGTTCTGCGAGCTTCTGGGTATTCAGCAAAGATAGGCTTGTAGGATTAAGACGCTCCTCCCCAAAACTGGCTGCCACTCGCTACAGTTTTCAGCAACAAAGTCGCGGGTTGAGTTCTCCTTTAGGTCTTCCATGGTTGGTGGGGTGCGCGCAGGACGGGTGGTCGCAAGGGTTGGCGGGGTCACAGGCGGATGGTTGCGAGAACAGACGGCAGGAGGTGCAAATGAAAAGCCAAGATCTTGCAACGCAAAGCGTCCATCCCTGCCAGCCATGAAATTCAGATAATGCTCTCGCGGAAAGTGTTTTGGTTCCCGGGCTGGTTTTGCTTTATTCCCACCAAATGCCATAGACTTCCAAGATAGTTACAACTTTGTCACACCATCCCTGAGCATAATCCCAAAAGTCCCAACCCGCTAAACTTAAACCAAAGCCGGGAACGCCACGCTTAAAACTCTATGACCTGAAGCCCGCCCGCAACGCGTAAACCCTCAAGCCCAGTCCTCAAAACCTAAATCCTAAACCCTGATTCCCACTCCAAAATCCACGTGTATATACATATATATATATATACATATGGCCAACCACTGAATCCTGAACCCATGCAGACGGCCTCTCTCGGCGTCGGCGGTGCCGGCTCCGGTGCCGCGGAGGGCAACTGCAAGAAATGCTATGTGGGGATATGGGGTGTCTTGTGTCTAGGGATGCATAGGGATGTAAGGGGATAGATGGGGATGCAGGGCCATGGGGTTTTCAAGAATTGCTCTCAGTGCCGTCAGATGCTCCAGGCCCATCTGCGCACTATCCCACCTCTTACTCCACTGGCCAGTGCGTGTAAGATGTCACGATCCAGGGTCACCAGTTCAATCACAGGTTGGGGCTATGCAAGGTTGAGCTTTCCAAGTTCAGGCTTGCATGATCCGTATTGGATTGGGGTCCAACCGCTAGGCCTAGATGCCATTCGGAACCCACACCGTAATTTTGGATGCAGGACTTCAGGTTCAAGAGGAATACTGGGTTGCTATTTAGGTTGAAATGGGAGCAGAAGCTTTTCTACAAGTCCCTGACTAACTTTGCGGGCCCCTGCATGCTCATGGTAAACCCAGGCTCTAGCTCCGAATCCCAACCTCAATGTGCGAAACCTAAACCTCTAGCTGCGAAGCCACATGAAACCCTGAGACCCAAACCACAACGTCTAATCCGAAGCCCTTTACACTACACTCTTGACCTAAACCCAATTGCCTTCTTAATCCTAGCAGCTTCATTTGGTAATTTCCCAAAATAAGGGGACTCCAATATAGACCCCAAAATACTAGAGTCCTTATTATTGGGACCCCCAAAAAGGTACCCCTAATTTTGGGAAATCCTAAGCCCTAAACCCTAAATAGTAGCTTCCA
>CAJNIZ010016302.1:43772-55856 GCA_905231905.1 Symbiodinium pilosum
ACTAAAGCGGGTGCCACATTACCCTTTATAGACCCTAAGTATCCCCAAATAGAAGCTACATAGACCCTATTTTAGGGTACTTGGGGGGTCTAGGTAGTCTCTTCAACTCTTCAACCCTCTGTTCCGAGGCCCAGGCCTGTGTCGGAGTCGCTACTACCCTGCTGTTGTGTTTCCCTAAGGGTCCATGTACCCAATCATCAGGTACTTGGGTTTTGGGTAATAGTAAACATAGTACAGGTTTTGGGTAAGTATATGATTATTTGGTACTTGGACCCTTAGGGTTTGGTCTGTGGGGATCAAGGTTAGGCTTCTTAGATTTTAAAGGTCTGGGGTTTAGTCCCCCTCCCTCTAATATCCCGCCGCAACCCTGCAAACCCACCCCAACTAGCAGCACCTCCCCCGGGTAATAGCATAATGCTTTCGGGAGAATATCCATTATTATGGGGACTGGGGGCGTTTGCTACTCGGAAGTTATAACTAGGTTATGGCGGTCTGCATGGGAATTGAGGCCCAAGGTATGTGCTCCATAGGGATACTTAAACCTTTCGGGTGCAAGAACCAGAGAACTGTTGCACATTAGATGACATGTTGTTGGTGTATGTGACCCTAAACCCTAAACCATACTGTATGTGGTAGAACCCATGCAGGGATTCTGTTTGCTGACAAGGTAGGCCTATGTCCCAGAGTTCCCTTGGAATTCTCTTGCTGGTATTACCCCTTCCTCTAATATTGAAAGACGTCCCCTCCTCCTTCCTGGGAACATTAACTGTTCCGGGCACTGGCAAATTCTTTAATATCAGGGAGGACTGTTATAGAAACAATTAGATGGGGCTGCCTCTCATGTGAGCCTGCTTGAACTACAATGAAAGTCGATTAAGACCCACATAAAACTTAACAAACATCGTATTAGAATCGGTGACAACCTACTGAACACCAACGGAAACCGAATCAACACAACCAAACTCGCACGCAAAGTTTTATACACTCTTTCATAAGAAAGACATAAAAACTAGGAAATCAAGGAGATCATACCACACTCCTTGTCTAATTCATTCTTAGGTGGACCCTTTTAAAAGTAGTCCTGCAACTTTAGACGTGCTCTTCAGGATTGCTAGTGACCTGGACTCATTATCAAGTTTTTGGATCGGAGGGAATTTACATTAGGGGAAACGCATTACTCTACAACCGAGAAAACAACAAGGACGCGAGGGTGTAGGGTGGTGCAATTTTCCTTCAAGCCTACTTATTTAGGCAGCCCTACTGGATCTGGCGAGCTAAGGTAGCAGCTGAAGTCGCTGGAAGGCTCTCGCTTTTTGACCGTTAACATGAAGCCTGAAACTCAACATGGAAGAAACCATTTTCCAGACCTTTGCCCGCTGGGCACACGTTTCTCCACACATCTCCTTCCCTAAAGGCCATCAACTCAAATCCTGAAGCCTTCTTTAAAACCTACACGCCTAAATGCTTCTTGCTGTAGATGCTCAGGAAGATATTACGCAAACTACCCGGTCTAATCCAACTTGCCCTAAACCCTGAGCCAGACCCTAAACCCGTTGGAAGGACTCTGCGCCTGGAGACTTGATCCTGTAGCGAAACTTGGTCTTGAAATATTCGTCAGTTAGTCGAACTAGTGGTGTCTTTGGGGGCCCCGGATGTGATGGGATCAGAAAGGGAATACTTGGATCCCGTGTAGGGATCACGCATGGGATCTTTTGAGCAACACCCTCTGCTTCTTTCATCGTTAACTATCCCAACCAAGATCCCGGCCACGGCCCAGATCTGAAAATGCTCGCGGTCAACGAGAGCGGCTTCCTCTCTTTAGAAGGGCTTCTGTTCTGAATTCTAGACCCGACGGGTTGATATCGATTGCGTGCTTACTGAAGTGTAAGGGGTTGGGGTTGTGAGGTTTGGGGTTCAGGTTGAGGGGTGTAAGCTTAAGTCTCAAGCCTTTGCATCGCCTGCAAGCTTTTTCAGGGTTCAAGGGTTGAGGGTTGAAGTGTTGAATGTTTCAGGTCGATCAAACTTTTGGGGTAAGAATCTCACTACTTTTGCGAAGTCCCTTTACAACAATATCGTACCCTCCCACAAAATAACATCCATCGCCCCCCTCTGAACGGATCCTAACCTTGTCAATACTCTGTTGCTTGGGCCGCTACGCAGGATTCAGGGAACCTGGAGAACATGATTTACACTGATCGCTTTTTGCAACGTAAATGCGAAACTTCAAAACACGAGCTGGGCTGAAGAAGCTAGAAATTTGACGTGCCTGATGGGAATACTCCCCTCCGCTGTTGAAAGTTCAACAGTAAGGGGAGGTTCGGTTACCCCAACTGGCGCTGAGGACCCTGTCACTGTGACAGTCATATGACACTTCTAGGGACCTTCTTGTAAGACTCGGGGGCTACCAAAAGCCTCTTCTTGTTCAGGCCTTCGTGTTCATGGCATTTCAGGACCAGCGGGAAGTCAGGGCTCAAGCCCATGATTTTGAGTAAGTAGGCCTTTCCAATTGAATCCTAAGCGCTAACGGCAGAGAGGGGCTTAAGCTTCGGTTCCGGGCATAGATTTGAACGCTACATGAAGGCAAGAAGCTGATGGTGGAACCCCATCAGTCATGTCGTCTGATGGCACTTCGTTGCTTGTGTTGCGCGTGCCGTTTGAGCTTGGGGTATAAAATGACCTTATTGGGGGGGGCGGGTTCCCATAAACAGGGGGTCCCAATGTAGACTCCAGTATAGGTACCCCCTTTCCCAAAATTTTTGGCAACCCCATATGACAGCCTCGGGCTACATCCGGCCTCCTCGCTCAACAGGTCTTCGAAGAACTCCTGGCCAGATTCTGGTCTTTAAAGTACATGGGCTCAGGGGCTCAGTTCTTTGACCTCCTGAAGGTCTAAGCTCCAAACCCACACCCTAAGCCCTGTACTCCAAACTCTCAACCCTAAACCCTGTTGTCGTATACTGGCAAGCCCTAACTGTGAAGTCGATTTGGGTGTAAGGTTCAGGTTGGGCTCGGTACACTGCACTTCTGGCCAGCTATTTGGGGTACTGCTCACCCCAAGCTACCCATGAGCCTCCTGCCAGTAAGGAGTTCACCCTGTTTAGGGTTTGCACACTGGCTCTGGATTGAATGGTGAAGGCCTTACACTCACTAACCTTTAGCCCAAACCCACTTCCCAGAAATTCTAAACCTCAAAACCTTAAATCCTGAATCCTCAACCCTAAACCCTAAATGGTAGTTTCCATTTTCTGTTCCATTATCCCTATGTATAACCCCAATAGAACCTAAACCCTTAAACCCTACAAACCTCACGAGCCCTCCATGGCGCAGGGACCTTCTGAAAGAGCTGCCCTACCCGCTGTGTGGATGGAAGTTCGCAGCCCGCCTCCAGGGTCCAGGGGTCAGGGGATCTTCAAATCTTCCAAGGAAAATGGAAAAGCAAATGGAAACTGTAGGCATTGGGAATATATGGGGGTTTTGATGGGATTATAGAGTATATATATATATATAGATATATGTATTGGCATACTGGAAAAGAAAATGGAAACTACTATTTAGGGTTTAGGTTCTTTGGGGGTTATAGGTGGAAATATGGACAAGAAAATGGAAGCTACTATTGGGTTCTGGACTTTGCTCCTGCACGAGCGCCCAAACTCAGCTGGGCATTTCACAAAACTCAACTTGCGGTCTATACATCAAGACATGCCAAGGTCTTCATCCTAATCCATACCTCTCAAACGCGAATACCTGCCCCTGGGGGTCCCTTTAGACATCCCAGAGAGGACCCATCAGGACCTACTGTGAATGCGGGAGATCTTGTACTACCTGGTGTACGCTATATCCGAAAAGCTTTAGCATCATGCATATCGGCTCCTAACTGGTGAAAGATTTCCGCGTTCACCATATCATTGTGAGAGACACCACCCGTCTCGCGAAGCACCTCCCACTGATGCAAGAGACTCCTCTGGGCCACGGCCACCTGCACAAGAGATAGGGCACGGTTGGCAAAGCTTTGTTGGAGGGTTGTCGGATCTGGAGTCTAGGGATTCATAGGGTTCACAGGACATATAGGGATGTCGCGGTTCAGGGTATAATTACTTGGGAATTCAGGATTGGTGGTAAAGGAGGTGGTTCGGAGACCCATAAGCATTGTAAGCCCTTGCTCCATTGGGTTTCCCGTCTTCTTCTCATGGCTTCATGACGGTCCGTAGACAACCCTTGCCCTATCGCCATACTGCTTGCAAGTCCTGCTAGATGCCAAGCAGGGCTGCGCTAAAGCCTAAATCCCATAAACACAAGGCCAGAGGCCCTGAGCCAGAACCCCTGTACCTTGAATCCTACGCCCTTTTTCCAGGTCAGGGTGACTTAGTGAGTAACTCTGATTACCTTAGGGATATAGGGGCACGTACTCCATCATAATGAGTAATCAGGCTTCGCAGGTAAAGCCCATGGGGCCTCGCAGGATGTACATCTCAGTGTCCAAAGCAGCTGTGTTGCAGCGAGTCGACCTGCCACAGAAGTGAGGGTTTCCCAAACTTAGGGGTACCTTTTTGCGGGTCTATATAATAAGGACTCTAGTATTTGGGGGATCTACATTGGGGGCCCTTATTTAGGAAACTACCAACTTAAATTCTCTTAGGGTTTGGAGTGTAGAGTTCAGAGTTTTAGGGTTGAGGGTGTAGGTAGGGTCTGTGGCTTGCAGCGTAGGAGGGGCATAGTCCTCGTTCTTTGGCAGCTCATGGTGAGCACTAGAGAGGGATTCTTCATATATTCTCCCTTAAGTAGATAGAATATGGGATACATAGGGATCTTATTCTGGTTATGGTCAAATCCATATTCTATCTAGTTGAGGGGGACTATGCCCCCTAAACACTGAACCCGACACTGAACCCTTGACCGCCGTACCACCCCTCAACCTGGTGTTGCATCAATGCCCTCCGTCAAGATCGGACGCGGTGGCGATGACACGGAATGGCTCTGCCTCAGGCACGGCAGGCTTGAACCCCAGCTACTCCAACAATGAGTCCTCCTGACCCCTCAGTGCGTGCCACATTGACAGAAGCCACTTGCAGACAGCATCAGGGTCATACAAGGAATTGCACTTCCCTTGTGTCCCCATTTAACATTGCCCCCAAGCCATCCTACCCGAGCGATCAGAATCTCATCTAAACCCCTTGAAAGAGGCAGAAGTCGGTACGAAGCCCCTTTGGTTGTTCCTGCTTCGCTTGGTGAAGAGTACGAACTGAAACCCTTACCAGGTGAATTTACCACCACCTCTTAAATCTCTGACCTGCCAGGTAGGCTTCGGCCCACGGGAGTATTTCAAGTTCTGCAAACTGGAGTCCCGCTTGCATATCCGGTAATCATAACTGAGGTACTAAATGATGCAAAGGAGCGAGCGAGCGCGAGGAAAGTCAGAGAGAGAGAGACAGACTTTCAGAAAGGGACCTATACTTGAGAGCGCTGCGTGTAAGTATTGCACTTGAGAACGCTGCACGTAAGTACTGCGTTCCTATCCTCAGATGCATGTACTCGAATTGCTGCAAATGCCAGGGCTAAACTTCAGTCAGGCTGCTGCACGTCGGTCACGGCCCGGTAATTTCTCCTTGGCGCAAAATGCAAACATATAGCTCTACTTTGAGGTCTAGAGGCCTGGAAGCTCCTTGCAGACCCAAACCGGAAACCCTAACCCTTCAACTCAGGACTGGCTTTCGAGAAGGGACTGGAACATGTTTACGCGAGGACGGAGCCCGAACTTGCCTGAGCTCTGCAACCAGCATCTCCTGCAAGCTATGGCAGCTCTTCTACTTTCTAACAAGAACAGGATCAGCGGTGGCAAGACTTGTATGAGTGCCACCAAGTTCTAGAGCCCATAGCTCTCACAGCTGCAATGCCAAGCTGCAGAGGTGTTGGTGGAGGTGAGAGGGTTGCGTTGGAAGCCTCGGCAACATGCCAGGAGTCGGTTTCAAGGACATGGGATGGGACAGGGTTTGCTTCGCTCTGTTACGGGGCATATGGCAGGTTTTAGGCCTTGATGCATTTAATTATGGATGTTCAAACTACTTGTGTTGTTTGTCCCAAGATTCTAGCATGCGTCAAGTCGGGTGCTTTGCGTGCAAGGCGTTGGTGGCTTCAAGCGCACATTATGAGAGCAGTACGCCACTTCCTTCCTCAGTCTCTCGGTCATGGCACGAAGTAGAGGAGCTCTCGTCCGAATCGGAGACGTCTACCCTCCCCCGGAGTCCTGGATTCGCAGGAAGCCCATGCAAGATCCCTTTTTTCTGAAGAGCGATAGCCTCTCCAGTGCCCGATTTCAGGCTCTAATAGGCTCTGCCTGAACTCAAGGAAAATAAACATGCCCTGTAGACTACCGAGTATGAATCAGCCACTGACTAAGCCTAAACCCCAACATGCTGAACCACGCCTTTGCCATCCCCACGTGAACACTCCCTGCAATGTGGATCTAAAGCACAAAGCCAGCCCTGAGCCCTACTCCAGAAATCAACCAAACCAGAGGATGTTAAGCTATCTGTGCTTTTCAAGTGTTGGGGGGCATGACATGATGCTTGGCTGCAAGGAAACTGCAAGGAGATGCTGAACCTTGAGGAGTGCCCAGAGGGAGAAATGTACAAAAGTTTGCATCCTTTTGCAAGGGCCTTAATCTTGACACTCAAACCGGAAAAGCAAACCGAACACCGCAAATCCTCTCTACCCACACCACCCTCGAAACGAGCACCCGGCACGCTGTGAGGGGACCTTTGGGTTCACATGGGGTCCAAGTACCTATACCGTAGATATTCCCAATACCTGGACCCCTAGGGTGGCATGCAGATTTGGGTTTGGGGTCTTGACTGTGTGTGGCTTTCGTCGAGGAAGCTTCAAGGCGGGTACAGGGGGCATGGACATAAGGCATGTCCCATCTGGAAAGGATAGAAGCAAATAAGGCTTGCATCAGGCTTTGGATGAGAGAAATTTCTCGGGTGAAAATTGCGTGAATTGGTCGAGGTTTGGGCTTGCGACTGACATGGTGGTTAGTATAGGAACTAAGGGAATACAGTATATGGTAAGCACCAGTATAGGTCGGTGCCTAGGGTAGGCCACTCCCAAGCAGGGGGTCAATACGCCAGCAAATTGGGTACAAGCCCTTGCCAAAGGTACACTACCTACTCTTGGCACTGTAGCAGTCTTGAACTCGAACCCTTGAGTGCGACACACTTCACCCCCAAAACGCTACTAACGCCTCAAATCCACTCGAGGAAGTTCAGGCTTAGATAGGAGAAGAAATCCCTATTGGCCTTTTTCTTTTCCGGGGGGTAGAGTTTTCAAGCTGAAGGTCCTGGAAATCTTGCTCTTGGGCTTCTTCGGCTTTCAGGGGTGCACTGTGGGGGGTCCGCCTAAGATAGTATCCTATAGAGCAATGGAGATTTCGAACCTCCTTCCCCCCCCAAGAGCAGACAGAGGAAGGATAAAGCCTAAGGGTTCGGGGGCAGAAGAGTACAGGCTCTTGGGAGTCCAGGATGCAGTGGAGTGCAAGACTGGTCTGCTGGGGAAGTATCTGGCTCTTGGATCCTTGGACCAATAAGACCTGAGCAGAATCCTGCAGACCCCGAGTATACTAGGGCACGGCATGTCTCAGGCTCAGGTAAGTATGGGTGGAGGATTTCATCCATCAACCGCACAAAGCAAAAGCTCAATGTGAATGAAGCTTAGTAACTCAGAGTCCTCTGACTGACAGTCCGTGTAAGCCCAACTTTCCAAACTTGCCATTCCAACCCAAACTCTACGCATCAAACATGATGTCAAATCGGACACACGTCTCGCCCCAAGACTTTGAAGCCCCTTGTGCCGCACAGACGCTGAGGGGACTTGTGTTTCAGAAGGAGGCGTGGAGTAGAGGGATGTCCGCTGCGACTCCTGGCGCTGGTGGGTACTTGTTCAGCTGCGTCAAGCTTCAGCCTTCCATGATTGACCTAAGATCATTTTTGAGCTAGTCGTACTTTCGTACTTCCACGCGGACCATAATTACTTCAGCAAGCAGAGTGTAACTGGGCAGGAAGCTAGCTAAGGACGGGGCTCCACGTGTGGGTATGCCTCAAAGCCTAGAACAGTACGGTGTCCATAATTTTGAGAAAACCTAGATGTAGGCGCCCGGGGCTACAAAGATGGGGTCAAGCCTGAGGCGTGAGGGTTGCCTTTCGTCGGACGGTTGCGCTTGGGTATAGGGATATGATCCCCAATAATGGAGAATCAAATGGAAAAGAACATGCAATATGAAATGGAAACTGTGGCTATCCAGGGGTTTTGTATGCATTTAAGCATTTCAGAGGCTTGAGAGTTTACCCCCCCTACCACCCACCAAGAATGAAAAGAGGTTAACATGAACAAGGAGCATTAAATAGAAACTGGAGTTCTGTAGGAGTCTTATGAAGAGGTGCTTCAGTCATAATACGATAACTATAGGTTCCTAACTTGGGGGTGTTGAGGTTCCAGGGGAGGGGCAATCTAACAGCGGCTCAAAGGGATTTTAGGAATGTGGGGCTTAGGATGTAGGTATTTGGGATAACAGCAATTTTACGCGTTGGGGAGCGGAGTTGCAGGTTTAGACATAAGTGCAGCTATATGTCAGGACGAGTAGGGTTACCAGTCCCACAGACGATGCTTGCATAGTATCTTCGGGGTTACCCTGCAAGCGGTCGTATAGACAGTCCACCGCGTTGAGCCCCAAAATAGATCATTCACGAGGGTTAACGGAATTCGAGGTAATGTGACACCCAGCATTGCGAATTGAAATCACCGGTAAAGCCAGGTTGAAACAATTTGCTGCATGAACCACCATTTGGGGCGAGGTTGTTATGTTTTGCCCATCTACGCTGGTATGAGCAGCCGCCTTTTAGGACCCTTACCGTTACCCTACAGCCTGAGTCTGCACGTGTTAACCATGAAGCCTCGACAAGAAACCTTTCAAGAGCCCAAATCACTTCAAAGGCTTTTTGTTACCCGGAGCCTCTACTTACTGGGCGTGAGTAGGGAATAAAAAATACATATCATACTGGAGTCATATTCCCGTACTCCCTGTTAACCACCAGTAAGCCTACCTGCTCCGGATTCGGGCAGAAGTGACCACCTGCCTATTGAGGCATTATCACTTCTCAATATCCCTCAACTCTAAGCCCTGAAACAGCCGATTCGCCTTGCCGGCATGTAGGCAGGAGTCTGCTCGGATGGTAACTTGGGCACGATTCGGGGGCAAGACGCCCGGTGTGGTCTGCGCGCACAGCGGGTCAGATGGCTTCATAACTGTTGAAACGAATATATCAAGAGTAAGAACAGAATCTAGGACTTTTGTGAAACGGAGCTTTTGTAGGTTAGGATTACAACTATGGGCGCCCACCTATTTGGTACGCCCCCTCGTTTGACAAAAGACTCACCCAGAGAAGATATCTCCATTTTGGGCTGTGGAAGTTCAGGTTCAGGGATGGAAACAGCAGGGTCTTCTGAAAACTCAGGTTGGATGAGGATTGATTGGGCCTTTTGTGTTGGGCTCGCATGAAGACAACACAAGAGGAAGCCCACTGGTTCCATCATACGGGGACTTGCAGACTTGTTTCTGTGAGTACATTGGCGTGGCGGAAGGGAAGCGCTGCTCTTCATGTTCCCCTCGTAAATCTTCCATGGCTGTAGTCTGTGAAACAGAAACAGACTTCGACTACACAACTGTTCCAACTCATGACGCTGGTGAATATTCGCACTCGTTCAGGCTTCTACATTACAGCCCGCATCTTTCTGCCCCCTTGAATTTCACAAGACGAAACAATCCACCCATAGCCAGCCGAGCACCATCGTACATGTGAGAGATACCTTGTGTGATCAACGGAAACTTTGAATACAAGCGTCTGGGACCCGTGGTAAGCGGAAGTCTTTTTCTTCCTGTTACGCGGACATTTTCGACAGACCGTCAACAACGAGTTTGCTGATATGCTGTTTACATGCCTGGACTAAAAGGTACTTAGAAGTTTATCGCAACCAAACAGAATTCTGGCGCTCCCTACCTCGGTAAACCACAAAACCCTGGCTTAGATAAACTCATACACTCTAAGACTCTGCCGGCCTCTGGTGGTGGTAGGGCTGGTGAGGGGTGCTTCGGAATGGCTGGTGTCCTAGGCTGGATGTAACAGCTTGGTCAGGTTTAGAGTTCAGGGTTTGGGGTGACATACTGTGGACGGAAGACATCCTGCTGGATGACCCTGAGCAACCGGTATCGCGGGAATTGAAGCAATTTACGGGCTACAGTGGTGGCGCAAGTCTCACTCTTGAGGAACAGCTGCGAAATCTAGTTGGCCTGCATCATGCTCTAAGGAAATGTGATCAGCAGCTACTCATGGAGAACTTTGACACCTGTCTGCGTGACATACATTATGATTGTGTTTCATAGTTGGTCGAGGACTTTACGGACATGTGAAATCTGGGACCGTGATTGGCAATGTTTGAGGTTGCGTTTTTCAGGGACACTTGCTTAAAACGCTGGAACACACCAGCCATTGGAATCCCATGAGGACTAGTACGGAGTTGGAGCACGGACCCAACATAAGTACTGAAATGGAAGCTGAAAAGCGTAGCCTCTTTACGCCCATTCTTTACGTTAACGATACAGCACCCCATGTATCGCCTGGATCGGCCTTGTGCGTCTGAACAGCCAGGCGACATGTGGCTTGGTTTGGTGTGCCTTGGACGGTCGGGGCGGTCTACAAGCAAAAGAGAGATGGAGGCGTCGGGCTTCCTGCACGGGAGTTGAGGAACTCTAAAATGAGGGGTGCCTTTGGGGGCAGGAGATTGCAAACAGATTAGAGGGGCCCGCCTTCGCTCTTCCCTTATGACAGGGTTGAAACATTCCTTAGGCATTCAGGTCGCATAGACTGGCATAGACGTGGTCCTGAGAGAAATTATCCCTATGTAGCCCTGATGAGCACCTCAGGGAGCCCTAATTTTCAGAGAGAAGCATCCAATTGTTGAGCATTTGGGCTCTGAAAGCAGAGAGCCGGAGGGAAACCCGAAATTCTCCGCAGGAATAGCTTTACACTTGCTGAGTCATCCATACCGAACCACAATGCTTGAAACGCAGCGTTCTTGTGAGTAGTAGTTTTCGACTACTGCGACTGAACCGCAAGGCAACAACAAAAAAAAAAAAAAGATTCGCATTCTGTAGTCCCGGGGCAATAGCTCAGGTGGACGAGACATATAATCTTAAACGAAACTCTAACCGCTGAGCCGGAGGTACCTCGCCTACATCTGGTCCTAATAAAACTGAAAAAGCATGACCGACGACAAGAATAATGGACAAACGACTTTACCCGTCGCAAATCCATATTCCCAGGAGCCTGAAGCCTTGAATATCTGGGCCTGCCGCTCGAACAAAAACTCTGAAGCCTCAAGCCTATATGCTGAACATTGCACTCCAAGACGAAAGTTAATGAGCCATGCACGCACTGGTTCTTTGAAAGGTCTAGGGGAATATAATCCCCATACAATATAGTCCCTGTTTCCCTACTAAGAACCAATAAGTACACCCCAAATCCTAAACCGCTAAACGCTAGGACTGGTCGAAGCTTTCTGGCAACGTGCCGCAATCTTCCCAGCCAGAAGCCCAAACCTTACCTTAGACCCGGAAGACCTGCAGTGTGCTGGGGGCGAAAGGGCGTAAATGTAGGTGATTTTAAATGAAGAAGGGAGAAGAACATGGAGGGAACTCCACGATGTAGAGCTTTGGGCTCCACATCTGAAATCCCAAAACTTTATGTTTCTTGAGCTTAACATATACTCAGAACCCCAAAAACAGGATCCTCCCAGAAAACTCATGCTGAAGCTGAAGGTCTAAGCCTCTGACTTTGCATATCCCCCTAAGTTCTGAACGTGCTTAAAGTCTAGAGCCTACACTCTAGATCTATCCTAAGACCATGCTTGTCTAAACCTTGGACCCAAACCTCCAAAATCCTAAACCCCTAAACCCTATGCACCTCTATAATACCCCTGTAGTTAAGGGGGCCTAAGGGCCCCCTGAAATCCTATATATCCCCACTATAGTAGTTTCCA
>CAJNIZ010016302.1:55956-90166 GCA_905231905.1 Symbiodinium pilosum
CCTAATATTACCCCAATATTACCCGAATATATACCCTAAACCCTATATATCCACTACAGTAGTTTCCATTTTATTTTCCATTATATTACCCCAATATTACCCCAATAGTTCCTGAAATCCACCACCGGGGAGCTCAGGCTCTCTGATCGCCGGGTGGTGCGGATGCACATGCGGGGCTTTCGGATGCAGCGGCGACGTAGGTCGGACCGGGTGATTGCCTGAGACGCCATTGTCTGGGGCGTATAGAGTTTAGGGTTTAAGGCCTTGGGTGGAGGATTTACGATTTTGGGTTTAGAGTTCAGGGACTAGGCTTGAAGGTTCAGGGATCAAGGCTTGGGTTTTAGGGATTGAGGCGTAGAGTTTAGGGATTGGGGAATAGGCTTTGCTAGGAGGCCTGAGCCACTGCTTGTAATTGGGCGGATTTGAGCCTTCTACCTAGAACCCGCAGTAACTGAATATGTAAAGGTTACGCCCTGATTGAGGGTCATAAAGGGAAAGGCAAGGGGTAAACAAGGATATACGATGCTCGCGTAGGGCTGAATGCCTTTGTGATAATGCTCCTGAAAGCCATGGCAACATCATGCGCTCTGCCGCGAGACCTTTGGCTCGGACTATAAAAGAGAAGGCAAATCCGGCCCCGCATGATTTTTGGAGCTTCAGGTGCCGCAAGACCATCTAGACTCTACACTACCTTAAAGCCCAATATTTAGGCACTCGGACCCTCCAGGTTTGATACATCCCTGAAAGCGCTTGGGATTTGGACGGCGCAACTCTGAACCTCTAGATCTGACTAGACTTTGCAACTTTCACAGCCTGCTATACGCGGTTTAGGGTTTAGAAGGTTGGAACCATCCTCTACGTACACCACCATTTGGGGTGAGTTGTTGAAAACCTCCCAGTGCAGAATCGCCAGGACGAACTCATGCCCTGCCGCAAGGGCTCGGAAAAGTCCACCGTGGGCTTTCCCCAAAATCGGGGTTTCCCAGTTTGAGTCCCCTATTAATAGGGATTATGATATTTGGAGTCTTTGTCGGGGTCCCCTGTCTCTGGCAACCCGAAGAAATGTGGAGCCCCTGAACAGCCCGCCTTTGTTTGCAATGGTTGTGGAAGTTTTTGTGTGGTTGGTGGGAGGGGTGGGGTTAATGCGAAAGTTTGAGCTTCAAGAACTCCTTGAGGAGACCACAACCGAACAAATCCGGAAGCCAAAGTCCACAACGCTCTACCCTGAATTCTAGATCCTGCGTCCTTAGTCAAGGTGACCTACATGATATAGCCCGAGGTATCTCTACATGCTGCAGGGGCCTCTGTCATATTCATAGGATTCCCGTGTAGAAAGCTACGTGCAATTCTATAAGGATTATGAAGGAAAAATACTTTGCCCCTCTTGGCCAGGCGACAAGGACGCGGCGACCCCTGCCGATCCATAGGACCGGGGAAGGTGCCGTGCTCCCCAGGCGAGTGTTGAATTCGCATCTGAAGGTTTGGAAGCCGAGGATTTCGGGTTTGGGATTTTGGGGTGAGGCTTCGGTGTTGAGCTCGAATCTGAGGGCTAGGAGTTTGGGAAGTTGAGATCAAGTTCTTGGGGTAGGGGTTCAGGGCTGCGGGCTTTCTGAGAATTACCTTACCCTGAACCCTGAGCCTTCAATCTGAGGAGGGCTGTCCCCCCTTGCAAGTTGGGATATACAGAGATACATAGCGTTTGCAATATCCACACAGACACGTATACTCGCATCTTTCCTACATGGTTTCTGTATGATCCTGCATATTCCCTTTGTGAAGGCACTGTGGCCTGATGTGGGCTGCATGCGAATCGCGAGTTCGCGCAAAGGATTGGGCACATAGCGGCAGAGCTCTGGGATATTTGCCGTTAGGGTGTTCAGGATCTTTACAGTGTGGAAGAATCAAGAGCACTTGATAACGATATTTGAAAGGGCTTCCGTGGATAATGCAGATGATGATGATGAGGAGGGATACAATCTAAAGGGGTTGTACAGAGTTGCCTGCAGAGTTGTAAGCTTCAGTCAGAAAATGAGACGGTTGGAGTCTTATCATCCAAACCCTAGACCCTAAAACCTAAACCCCATTCATAAACTTGAGAGCGATGGTCTGGGGTCTAATTTTCAAGTTTCTTCTTGACATTCCGAGTGCTCATGCTTACTGCTTCTAAGTAGCGAATGTGGAAGTGTAACCCCTATGTAACCGTTTAGGGTTTAAGGTTTAGGGTGAGCCCTATGTAATCCCTATATTGCCCTGTATATTATATTCCCTTATTCCCTAAAAACCTCCAGTAAGCATGTAGGTGGACGACAGTTTAGGATTTCCCCTAATCTGGGGAAAACCTGAAACCCTGGCAACAAATCACTGTTTAGGGTTCACGGTTCAGGGTTTAGAGGCCTAAACTCCCTAAGCCAGCAGACAGGCTAAAAACCGAAGCAATATGTCCTATGACATCCTGGAATCTCTTCATAGCAGTACCCATAAATAGGGGGACAAAAATATACACCCCGAAATACAATGACCCTTATTAC
This sequence comes from Symbiodinium pilosum, assembly GCA_905231905.1. Taxonomy (NCBI): domain Eukaryota; class Dinophyceae; order Suessiales; family Symbiodiniaceae; genus Symbiodinium; species Symbiodinium pilosum. Next base: position 58,485 of record CAJNIZ010016302.1, read on the forward strand.
GGGGACCCCAATAATCAAAAAGGTACACCTAAGCCCCAAACCCTAATCTCTTAACCCCCCTCGTTAATCCTAAGCCCTCATCCCTGAACCCTAGACCCTACTCTCTTCACCCTCTTCTACGGAAAGCCTGCTGGAGGGAGGCATTCCTTCCCAGAACCTTAGAATCAAAGGATTCTCTCAAGGACACTCTGGAGCTCACTTGTTTGCTGCTTAGGGCTTGTGCCATTAGGTTGGATTCATATAGGGGAATGTCTCAAAATGTGGTAGGACAGTAGGGGTCTCCCGAATTCGTCACCTACCAAAGTACACTCACCAACACCTCTGGGGAACCAGGTGGACACTCACCAGAACCCAGCACATCATCTTACCCCGGGAAAGACCAGATAGATGAACTTCGAAAGAGGTCTTGTATAAGCTTCATGTAGAAGCCTGAAAAAAGTCCAATGACATGCACCGCAGATATACAGTACAAAATACAGCAAAACACTGTCGTCATCAAATAGCCCTTCATCACAGGCTCAGGAAGCAGCGAAGGGTTTAGGACCCAGGGACGCAGACTGGATCGAAACAGCGGAAATGGTGCACTTTGCTGCTTGAGAGAGAGAATCAAAGAAGCCTCTGGGCATGGAATCCGGAGAGCATGAAATCCAAAAGCACCGCATTTGGCTGTCATCTGAAAAGCCAGGTCCCCTGTATATAACCTCATCATCCTGCAGTGTTTGCTAACTGAAACGATCCTCCAAAGCTTGTGCGGCCCGTGAAACATTCTACCTTATACCAAAGGAAATTAAGATTGCTTAAGAACATCTTCGTGTATGGTGGCATAAAGTTGCTATTGAAATAAGACGGTGATTTCTGGTTCCCCCCCCCCAACATATGAACCCTAGGACTGCCACATGACTCCTATAGGGTCCTCATCCTATGGGTTGGGGTTACCAAAGATCCTTATTAAAGTCTATATGCCTATACAAAAACCAATAAGTAGACTCCCTACAGAACACCCCACAAAAAATGAAGTAGTTTTCCATGGTCTTCCCCATTATGCCCTTAACCCTAAATATTCCAGTTCCCATTTTCTTTTCCATTATTCCTCCTATATAATCCCAGTATGCCCTAAACCCTTAGGAAGGCTCAAGTTCAGCATGCTGACGCTCTCGAGCCTCAACCCTTGAGTCACGCAGCCGTTAAAAACTGTGAGATCTAATCCATGCAACATTACGCGGCTTAGTGTCCCAGGACTTAGGGATTAGAATTTGGGATTAGCAGTTGATTGGGATTGAGGGTTGATAATTTGGGATGTGGGGCTTGTGGTTTAAGTACACAATTCATCAAATTACCTTCTTGTTTAAACTTGCCTTCTGCTGAGCATGACCAGGCTCCCGGTGTTGTTCTGTCTAGAGACCAACTTTTAGGGATCTGGAAAACCCGAAATCCGAAACCTGAAGCTAGGGTACTTGAAAAGCTTGGGACAGAGCTACCAAGTCCAGTGTCAATCAAGGCGCGCAGGGATGCGGGGAATGGCTGTCTGTTGCTGACGGATGGTCCTGAGCAACAAACTGGTGTTGTCTGTATATGGTAACTATAAGAGGGCTGTAGGATATTCCTTGATTACAACTTGGGTCTCCTGAGCTAAGGTCATAGGCAACAGACACTTGGAGAATTGGGTGGTGATGATTGTTTTCGATGTTGCAGCCAAGCTCTAAATTCTGGCAAGGCTTTGGGCCCCGTTCATGAGGACCCGTTTAACAAAAGGGTGTGACATGGGGACTAATCAGGAATAGAGAGAATGATGTTAGGGCCCGCATGCTGTTCGTGCTGAGGAACTGAGACTATGTTACCATTATGGGCAGCCCGTTTCATTCATCGAACATCCATAATGCGGAGACTTGATTGAAACTCCTCGTCAGCAACCAGATCAGCTTGGAAGATAGAGCTGGAACAATGGTGTATTATAGTAGATTGTAGTATTTTATAATGCATGACAGTCTAGCATATTATAGTGGATCATGGTATACTACAGTAGATTATAGTAGATTATTTGGTCAAGGTTGGGGAAGAAACATAGATTAGGCCCTCACCCGCTGGTTCCTGACCACAGTTTCCCTGAAAATTTCGAGTTTAGGTGCCGATATCACTACATAGGGACCTCATCCAAGGGAACTCTCATGACATGCACCCTTACTCAAGACGTGTCATGCGATTACACCGTAATCCCGATTCCCTCAGCAGAAGGAAGTATGCCCAAGCAAGCCTAAAGGATCCCTAACTCTGAACCCTATATTCTACACCTTCAACCCTTCCCTCCCTCCTTCCATGCAGGATCCCTATTGCGGACCAGACATGGGAAGTATTAGTTTTGTCCTAAAAGATGCAGAACATCACGGCGTGTGTAGGAGGAAAAGGCGGGCTTAACACCTTACCTTCGGGGAGGGTTTGGGGCTTAGAGGGTCGGGTAGTCCAGCTTTACTTGCGTAAGATTTCCAAAGCCCTACACAAGAACGGATCCATCAACTGGAACATCCCAAGCACCCTCCCATACCCAGCGAAACCTTCCCAAACATCCCTGAATCCAAAGCCCGGAAATCTCAGTCTCCCGGGCACATCACATGGAAAGCCACATAGTGTAACGCTATCGGCAGCCTCACATTCTACTCGGATATGCCTAGGAATATAGATCCTCTTGATACAACTTCTGGTCGGAGAAGGGTCTGTAATTTCAAGAGAGACTACTTGAATCTTTAATCCTACAACAGCTACAACTGTCGCAGGGCCAAAACAAACTCTCAGACACTAAACAAATGCGCATCAAACAAGTTACTCCAAACACCAGACCTTAGAGCTCACGGTGAAGCACTCACATTGCCCGAAGTGAAGCCCAAACCTTCGCACCCCAAAATCCAAGCCTTCCCCCACAACACCTAGGACGGCCCTAAGATCCATAGCCTAATCCCCACAGCCGAATGCCGGGACCAAAATAGTTTCATGTATCATGCTTCCTTTCCAACTGTCTATTTGTGCCAGTAATAACCCCTGTATGATCACCATAGAACCACTTATTACAGTACGAGTACCTTCACTCCAGAAACTGATTTGGCCGGAGGCTCCGAGTGATGCTGCACGCGCACGGGCTGCCTTGGCTACTTCGGAAATCGACTGAGTGTTTTTTTTAGGGGTTTAGTGTTTATGGGCTTGGGTTCAGGGTTCTCCCGAAAGCATTGACAACCAAGAGATCGTGATCAGGAGGTCAGAACATGTCACTCGCGAGCAGATAGTACTAACCACTCATTAACCTCACCAAGAGAATGGTATTAGGCTGTGATTAAAGGTATTTGGGAGGCCTACGTAGGCTTCAGAGAAACTCAATACACAAACCCACAATTGAAACGTGTGCTATCCACAAGCGTAATCTACACAGCCTCCGGCCCAAAACATTAGACTGTCTGACCTGACGCTGAACCTCGGAAATTCACTAAGCCCTACGCACCCTAAAGCCCCAACGCCTAAGACCAACACCCGAACTAAAACTGTAATCGCAAAAGGCTAAATCTTGGCCAGGTTGCGGTGGAGAGGCATGCCGCACAGGCGGAGGCTGTGCCTCACAGTTGGGCTTCAGGTTTCAGGGGTTTAGGGGTTTAGGGGTTTAGGGTTTAGGGTTCAGGGTTTAGGGTTCAGGGCTTAGGGTTCGGGGTTCAGGCTTCAAGGGTTCAGAGGTGTACGGCTTCGGGACTTCAAGCTTTGAGGCTTTGGGCTTTAAAGAGTTTAGGGGCTAGGTTCCAGCTGATGGACATATGCTCCCAACCATGTACACTGAACCGTAACCCATCAACAGTTTTTGGGTAGTCTGTACAGGGGGCCCTTTGAAGGATATGGAGTCACAATGTTCTCCCCCATATTCCCTCGTAGGGAAGCCCGAGATCTCCTTGTAGCGACCGTATAGATCAATGAGGCCTGTGGGATTACCTCTCACCCTGTGAGTTGGGGCGGTGCTCCACTTTGAAGCACCCTTCTCATTGACCCCAAGTCTTGTGATTTCCTGTAATGTAGCCCTAACCCTGAACTTAAACCCTAAACTCTAAACCCTAAAACCTCAAACCCTAAGTTTATGGAAGTCCCAATAAGGGGATTACAGGGAGATCTATGGAGTCATCCTACCCCAGACTGGTATGAGCAAGGTTTAGGGGTTTGGGGTTTAAGGGTTTAGGGGCTTAGGGGTTTAAGCTTTAGAGGTTTAGGATTTAGGGCTCACTTTGGGCTTGGGTGGTCCCCCAAAGCTGCGCCTCAAACCTCAACCCAACGACACGTCAAAGAAATCATGGGACTACGATGCGTTTGCATGGTGTCGACCCCCAGATGAAGAACTTGGTTGAGGCTAGTCTCTTGGGGCTTCTTCAAGCTGGTTACAATCATTCAACTCTAAGTCCGAATCGCGAAACTTTAAAGGCCTAAGCTTTGCTTTTTGAGCATAGTTTGGGAAGCCCATGGCAGTCTTTTGAGTGAGTTTTTGAAAATTGCCCTACAGGATCCCTACTAGGAAACCCCCCATGATTCCCTTCTATGACACAAACGTTTGGGCTTTGAGGTTTCGGGCTCTGCAACCTCTGGCTTTAGAGCCCCAAATGTCACTCAGAAATCGGCTCAAAAAGGAGGAAACCATACAGAATGAGGCCCTGACCTGAATCCAGCCTCTCGGTGGAAATTGACCTTAACCCTCAAACCTGAACCCGAAACCTGAGCACCCTCAACCTTGAGCCTAAGCCCTGAACCTTCAACCCGACAACCCAAGCACTAAGTCGCCTCCCCCAAGCCAAAAACTTCTAAGCTGAGCAACCCCAAGACGAGGAGAAACGTGCTCTGGCCGTGTATGGCGCATGGGATGCCCGTGGGGGCCCCTGGGCATGTAGCTTTGGGATTAAGGGTTTAGGTTATGTTATGTTATAGGGCTAGGGCAAGGGCTTAGGATTTAGGGTGGAGGGATAGGTTTAGGATTTTGGTTTGCGCGCTAAGTGTACGAGTGAGGACTCAACACAACACATGCTAAATGAGCTACGTAGAGACCTAGAGATGGACTGACTGTGTGGCTCGTACGTGCTGTATGGGCAAAATCTTCCTAAAGTGGATGCATGCAACAGAAGATAGAGTTCCTCATAAGCATACGAGAAACAGCACGCATAGGAGGAAAGATGAGGAAGCCAGCGAGTGAAGCATACTGATCATTTTGCATCAGTATATCTACGGCTGTCCTTGCGTCGCCTATGTCAACTCTTCTGTTCCTGGGCAAGTTGTCAGGGTTAAATTTCGCTTTTGTGGGCCGCAGCAAGTCGTTTGTCGTATGTGCAGTAGCTCAGTAGCACGATACTGTCCCGAGACAAGTTGCACACGCGGACTGCTTTAGGGTTGAGTGTTGGTTTGAGAGGCTGTTGCTAGTCCCGTCCAGCACTCCTGTCACTGCTGGTGGAGATATATATGGAGATCCTAAAAAGTCTAAAGGGGTCATCCTTGCAAGAAGAGCAGCAAGATTTTGAGAAATACCCGGTCTTCTACCCATGCTACACTTTCAACTAACTCCGTACAAACTCACAGCAATCCATCATAACATCTTTCTGCACATGTGCACAGTATGATCCGTTTGAGACCTCCAGCCAATTACTTTGAGCCCAAGGTCTTCTCTGTACCAGACCGCTTCACCAGAGGACTCAGTAAACTCAGTATCATTACCTGGACGCTGGATGTCCTTCCTTTTTGGGGGCTATGTCCCATAAATTTGTAGGGTATACACCAAAAAAGGTAGGACATCCAGGGTCTAGGTACATACAGTAAGACAGATACAACGACGGAAAAGATATAGTTCACCGTGGCATTCGTGAGCCCTAAGCCTCGCCTTGAGGTCTTAGGAAACCTTTTGGCATCCCACGACACCTGCCCAGCGTAGGTCCAAACTGAAGGTCTAAATGCATACCTATGATGGATTCAGGTACCACCACGACGCATGTCACAATGCTGGGAAAAAAAGGCATGAATCCCGGGCCATGTACCACAAAGCCTTAAACCCTGTCTCGAAGTCTATAACTAATATACTGTAAACCATACTGTCCCTGCATAGATCCTAAGACCTCACGGCTCTAAACGCTGAAGCATACCTGCCAAGCGTCGGTACAAATTGTACCTGGCCGCCGCCGCAAGCGCTGACGACCCTGCCATTCGGAGGCGCTGTAGCTCCTCCCAGATATGGATAGGTGTTTGGAACTTGGGGATTAGGGTCTGACTTGTATGCTTTGGGGTTTACTTAGGGTTCGGGGTTTGGGAGTTAAGTGTATTTTCTTGAAGGCTGTGCGCGCTTGAAGGTCTCAGGTAGCCATGATGTGAAACGAAACTGGGTTGTTGTGATGGAACTTGTCTTAAAATACTATAATAGGAAATCCCAGTATTTACCATAGACCAAGAATATGGTAACTTCAATTAAATTCCGTAATGGCAACACAGCTAAATGGCCGTAAGGAACACCTGGTCTGGCTAGAAGTTGGGTCTCTTCCTACCTAGCAGAGCTCCAGTAGATGCTGCGTATAGCTTTAGTACCCCAATCCTCAAAGGGACAGATTAAGATAAAAGAGAAGTGCGGATGCCATCTTTGCAATCGACTTCTGGCTTCTTATAACGGTGTACAGGGGGGGGGGGGGTTATGATTAGAGGAAGGTGCTCAACGTAGAAAAAGCGCGCTAAGAAGGCTCATACGGTCTGGGTGCCGGGTTGCACTATGCAGTTTTCATCAAGAAGAGCATATTCATCAGGGGCCTACATTTTGCTGAATACAAAGCGAGGCTATGGCATCTTGTGAACCTGCCAGTACACAGACAATGGAGTTCGGTAATTCGAATATGTCCCCATACTTTCCATTCTCTCGCAATCCCAGGCAACAACAGGCTCTAAAACTAAAAGCCACTACCACACAAGGATGTCTCAACAGGGGAGGGCAGACTAGGAGTGATAATGATCCTGGATGAGGATTCTATAAGTAGTACGTGATGTGCTCACATCTTACTGGTTGTGTGTAGGCACACTGTTTATCAACTAAAACTCTGGAGCCTCTGAACCTCGTCTCCCATGTTCCCTACACCCCAAATGTATATGCGTAGCTTTTTTGGGGCTATCCTATTTTCGGCCGAGAGAAATAGAAGCAGTTTCCATTTTGGGAGTTTTGGATCCCTAGGGTGTTTCGGTAGTGGGATCAAGGAAGGCTATACGCTTCCTACGAAGACTAGAGCCAGGGGGAGGACAGATTCTCAGCCTATATTCAGAACTACCATATCCTCGTATGTAGTGCTATGCCACTGCTACACCAATGGTACTTGACACGACACTTCTACGATGCCGGTATGCTCATGAAATTCCCAGATAAGCCCAATGCAGCACAAGCATAACCCACGCGTAGTTACAACAGAAACCTGACACAGGCCCTCTAGAATTCCTACGTCAACCCTCTGGGGTACCCATGAATTTCCCGAATAAATCTTGTACCATCATAGTGTTTGACTTGTATACAACCCCTAGAGCTCATGCCGTCCTAGCTGAGACATTGGCGGTGCAAACCTTACACGGTTTGGGATGGCCTATGGGCTTGTCAGGAAGTTGCCTGTTTGGGGTTTGGGGTGTTGGTGGCGTTGCTGGGGTTGCTGCTGTTTAGGATGTGGGTAGAGGGATCGATTCTTCCGAAAAGGGAGCCCTTAGAGACCATGGAGATGTGGGGGTTGTAGAGGAATTTTTCTAAACGTCCTATCAGGGATTACCTAAACCAAGGACGCGTGGTAGTGCAAGGGGGGGGGGGGGTCCAACTCCAACACCACCCCCATTCCCCCGAACAACGTACGTCCTGAAAATCATCCGGGGTCCCTTGATCAAGTTGGGATAAAGTTGTTTGCGGGGTTGGGGTCCGAAAAGGAATTAAAACTCTTTGGGCCAAAGGCTTCAGGTTTCTTACAGACTTCAAATATCCAGGCTTCCTGAGGCTTCAGGTTACTTAAAGACTTCGAATATCCAGGCTTCCTGGCAAAGTTCTGTTTATTGCCCGGCCTTTTAATGAACATTGATTACTACGTTTCCGAGCTTCTAGTATACTACCCCTCACCAAATTTGTCTTCCTAGCCACGTTGCACCTTATAAAAGCGCTGTCATAAGAAATAACGTCCAAGAAGTTAGGCCCGTATTAGTGACCATTTGAAACTAAGTCACTAGGGCATTAAGAGAGACTATTCCAGGTTCGGGCACTATGAAGCAAGACCGTATGGGGGACTCTTCCACACTGGGAACTATTCCAAAATAGGGCCGCCTCAGAGACTATTCCAAAATAGGGCTCACTAGGGACTGTTCCAAAAGAGGGCCTTACTAGGGACTATTCTATATTAGGGACTTATTAGGGGCTATTCTGAAAAAGGGCTGACTTCAATAGTTATCCCATGTAGGGCCTGATATTATTCCCAGCTAAGAACTGTTCGCTCTACTCCCATGCCTTTCTCATACAGTAGTTTCCAGTTTCCATTTTCTTTTCCATTAGTCGTATATAACCCCTATTTAACCCCCTATACCCTAGACTTGAAACCCTAGCTTTGTTAAATTCCATCCCGGGCAAACTGCGCTCTGTTCTGTGGCCTTTAGTAGTCGCAAGCCCCCCATTCCTAAACCTAGGGTCATGCAGAATTATGTCCATCAACCGCATCAATAACCCTATATAGCAGTTTCCATCTTATTGTCCATTATCCCAATCTAACCCCAATATAGCCACAACATAACCCCAATATAAGCCAAATAAAGCCCTAATATAACACCAATCAAACCCAATATAACCCTAATATAAACCCAACATAACCCCAATATAACCCTAATATAACCCAATAACTTTGCATTGCAACTGGGTACCTGGGGACCTCTGAGCTTCATCCCCAGGGCTTGCGCTTTAGAATTCGGACTTAAGGAGCAGGCTTCCCAGGGTACTTAACGCAGAGGGCTCGGGGTCAGGGCTTGGGATTTGGAATTCAAGTTAAGGGAAAAGGGTTGGGGTCTGCAAATCTCTGGGGATTTGTCATTTCAAGGTTCGCAGCCTGGCTTTTTGGAGGTGTGTAGCTGAAGAATACGATGCTCCAAGGAGTTAAAGTGAAACCCAAAAGTCGGACCCAACATTCAATCAGTATATACATATACCCTACCATACATATACCCTTCAGCCAAATCCACAGTTGCACACAGTCAGATAAGACCATACATAAGTGCCCCCTGCATGATAGTCGCTCTCGGCGGTGTGGGTGCGAGACACTTCTTGCGGGTTCAGGTCGCGGATGAAGAAAACTAGCATCAGGCAAGTGATCCTGCCACTCGCTCTTCTTGGGCTCCATCACTCTGCTCCATAGCGCAGCTGACGCAAATCTGCATCTAACATCCATCAGACTGCGACCTTTATTGGCCTGGAGCCAGAGGTCGCACAGGATCTGGAGTATTTTCAGGCAGCTTTCTCTGCTTTGCCAGGGCTACGGGTCCAACCCAAAGCCCCCTTCTTTGTTGATGTGAATCTGGCTGGAGGCCAAAATCCCAAAACCCCAAATCCAAATCCCTGAGCTCTATACAGCCTCCTCATTCAGAAGAAATCAAAACCGGAAACAAAGCCGTTTTAGACCACCATTTGGGGTGAGGTCAGGTCAGGTCAGGTGGCCATAATCTACCCCGTAATCCTTTCTCCTAATATGAAACCCCCCTGAATAAAAAATGCAGGTTCTCCTGGATGTTAAAAAACTGAAAACTGCCCCCAGGAGCACTTTCAAGACTAGAGCTACTTGGGGCTCACATCCTTTGAATTAGGGGTCCCCAGCAGGACCCCAAAGGATTAGGGATCTCCCTGACTTCCAAGATGTTGGATTGATTGTTTTTGAATGGCTTCTAGACAGGAATTGATATACGAGCTCCAAAATCGAAATTCAAAATATCACCTTCTATACCCCGCTACTGCTCGAGTCCTACGATAAATACCCCTTCTTACTCTGAAAATACGGGTTGGCGTGTATATTTTTGGCGCCAGAGTCCAAATCCCCCAAACGAGAAACGACTTGTTCGCCGGAGGCAGTGCGGCTGAAGACTTGCGAATAGCAAGAGGCCTTGGAAAGAGGAACTAGATGAAAGGGGTAGGGTGCGGAGCGGCTCTCAACAAACATGCGTATGTATGTGTATTATAGATACTTGTGAGCACGATAGATACAAGAACGAAGACAATTTGCGCAAGTTGCTTTCCGCCAAACTGGACGGGACTGACATGCGGGTCGAAGGGGATTGCTAAGGGCACGCCTTCAGAATTTCGATAATTTGTGGACTCCATGTCTTCGCTGTTAGCAGATATGCCATTGATCGGAGAAATGTGTTCTTGGATTGGGGCAGCGTAGGGACACCCTGGGGTTGGGCACCCACGGAATGCGTTTGGGCATGCAAGGCTGGCTGGCGATGCGTGCGGCAAAGAGGAGACCATGTCGCTTTGAAATCAAAGATTACCAGCAAACAGCAAAGCGAAAGTGGAGAACTAGGAGGAGCTACTTCCTGGGCACTGAGTTCTTAATCCTCTGAAGTCTTCTCAAAGCAGGATATGCAACAGCCCGATACTATGCAACTTCCATCATGCTCCTGACAGTCTACCTACGCCAGGATGACAGTAGCCACTCGAAGTGCCAAGTCACGCCCTGAACACATTGTATCATGATAGGGGCACTTCAATCTAGCAATTGCTTGGGCTTCATCGTGCGTATGTAGAGGCGTAAACACTGCTATGGGGGTTAGGGGTACATTGTACAGTAGTTACTTAGCACGGGGATCATGATGCTAAGTCTTCAGCCTTCTACAGTAGCTGTAGTAAGCAACTCCAGACTCAAAGGGCATGCATGACCTCTCTGTTGGATGAGAGAAATGTCCAAGAGATTAGGGGGATACCCTAGGCGTGCTTAAGATTTGCATGAATGGTCCAGAATTTCCTGCAAAAATCCAGGTCAGACACACAATATCCTCCCGCATGTAGATGCATGTTTCTCAGAACCTCACCTTAACAGTCCTACTGTTGAATCTTAATACGATAGTCCCAAGGTATAAGGTACTTGGGGTCATGCAGGATGTTTATTAGTATCCACCCTAGCAGGCAGAGCCCAGACTCCCCCAGTAAAACCGACAAATTTCCAGGACCCTCTGCTGGCGAATCAGACATTCCCTACAAGTAGCCAAATTTCTTGGAAACCGCATTTAATATGATTGGGGGAAGTGACCAGCACTATCAAAACTAAACCCGGAGCCCGGCAGCCAAAACTCCAAGCCAGCAGCCCTATACCATACCCATTTGAGCTATAGTCTACACTCCTTAAAGGGGGTTGTATGGGGGATTATATAGGGGACTATGATAGGGGTTATATGGCTTATAAGGGGGATACTAGGAGTTTAGACTAAAGCTCCTGTGACCCCAAACCCTACACTTTAAACTCTGCATCCCGAGCCACAAACAACCCTAATCCCTAAACGCTGAGGCCTAATCCCTGAACCCTTATCATCCCTGAACCCTGAACCCCTATACCCCTAAACCCCCTGAATCGCCATACCCCTAAACCCCAATCCCTAAACCCTAGCCCCTAAACCCTATAGCCTGGATCCTAGTCCCAGCCGCGGGGACGCTGCGCCCGCCCTCGGGGAGCGGATTCCTGCTACGGGCGGAGAGCCTGCGGGAGCTACATTAGGTTTGCCAGGGTCAGGATTTAGTGCTCAGGGTGTAGATACCAGGGTTCAAGGCTTCCGGGATGTGTCAGCTATATGAATTTAAAAGGGTTGTACACGGGTAATGTGCGTGCGTAAATAATCGCGAATAGTATGCCAAAAAAAGAAAATCAAATGGAAAAGACCATGGACATGGACAATACAATGGCAACGGTGGATACATAGGGGTGTCAGAAGAAAAATACGAATTTTGAAGAGGAGCATATGGGGATGTTGAGGGGCATATGGGGTTTAGGGAGTGCTGGATTTAGGGTAGCTCTTCACCAGGGTTATCGAGCTTAGGGATTCAGTTAAACAGGGTTGCAAGATCTAGAAATTAGAGCTCAAGCTAGTTCTCAGCAGGAGGATGCGGGATTCGGGAGTAGCGATTGGGTCGGGCTAGAGGGTTTGTCGATCAGTGTTGACGATTTAGGGTAGGCATAAGTAAGTCGGTTTAAAGCCTGGGTATTTGAAGATAATAGGGTTCATGGTTTAGGCAGGTCTTGCTATGGTTTCGGGATTCGGGTCTAGGGCTTAGGGATTAGGATTCAGGGGTTATAGTAGCTTAAGGGCTCAGGGTTTGGAGGTCGAGACTAGATAGAACTAGGATTACGAGCAATCAGAAGAGGGTTTCCGTAGTGAGAGGTACCCTACTTACACTCGAGTGATTACAACAAGCATGCCCTCCAAACAAGCCCGGATTTTATACCATTTATATTTGCAATTTCAATTTGCTTAAGTTGTTCAGTATTGACGCTGACTCGCCTGCTCTGTCGCCCGTTTGGGGCTACCGTTCTTGTGTTTTGGCTGTGTTTGTGACTTTGCTGCTGCATTGCGATGGTGTCTTCTTCATCTGCTCCCTGTTGATATCACCCAGTCTGATCCTTGCCCTATTCCTCATTTTGATGCTGCCGCCGCTGTGGCCAATGCCTGCTCTTTTGTGCCAAAGCCCGAACTGCGCAAGAACCCAAACATGATGGTTTAGGTAGCCCCCAATGAATCTCAAGCCTTCAACCCCAACTCCAAGCCCCGAGACCAAAAACCCCATGCCGCCCAAGACCCTCAACTCCAAGCCCCGCCCAGTCCGCAATCAGGAGCCTATTGTTCCTTTGGTCAGTTTCCAGGCTCAGCACACATTCCTCGATCCACCCTGAACCCCAAACCCCCAGACTTAAATTACCTGACCCCAAACCCCTAAACTAAGCCCCAGCCTGCGCGCTGCAGAGGCCCCGGAGACTTTGCTGCTCGGTAGACCATCTGGGGCGGGCCACCTCCTCGAGAAGGTTTGGGTTTGGGGTTTAGGGGCTGGGGGACTAGGGGCTAAGAGTTTACCGGTTTACAGTTTAGTGTTTAGGATTGGGGGTTTAGGGTTTAGCGTTTTAGGATTTAGGGTTTAGGTGTTTGGGTTTGGGTCCACTACAAGCCCATAGTATGCCTTCAACGGCCTTGTAGAGGACTCACTCCTGCCCAAAAGGATCGCCTCAAATGTCGAAATGCCATAATTCCTAGACACCACTATCTTAAGCCCTAACCAGCCCCTGGCGAACCTACGGATACTTGGATCCATTCCATTGACTTTCTCCCGATTTTTGCGCGCGAAAAAAACAGATGCCATGCAGCACCTGACATTTCCAAAGCCAGCACCATCTATGATCCCGTTAAACACCATAAATCCGACACCCCTAAACCAAAACCGTCAGCCCCACAGAAGGCGCTTAGCATCCTGCACGACTCTAAGGAGCTTATACCCTGGGCATCATGGCGTTACAATCTACGAAGGTCGCGCAGGATGGTGTAGTGTCAACCATATGTCACTTTCTCCAGGTGGAACTTTACTACAACTTTGGCACTTCAGCATTTGTAGTGGTTCCTCCATTTCATCTTGAGGGAGCTACAAGTTGGCCTTCTAGCAGGGGACTACTGGGCAACCCGGTTCTTTCCAAAGATCCAGTGAAGTCCAGTCTGAGGCCCCCGCCCGGGAGGCCAGACACGAACTGCCAGGCCAGGGCGAAATTCGGAGACTGTCAGGCCAGCTTTCTTTTTTTAAACGGGATTGGAGGTTTTCCAAAATTAGAGGTACCTTTTCGGGGGTCCCCATAATAAGGAATATAATATATTGGGGTGTATATTGGGGTCCCCTTATATAGGGAAATTCCCATTGTTCGTGACGCCAATACCCGAAAAGTAGCTAATTATCCGGTCTGAGTTTCGGGGGTTGGGGATACCAGGCCAGACTTGTCGTTTATAACGTGCTTCTTAGTAGCCTCAACACCCGTAACAATGTAAGGCAAGATGGGAATGAAACGGCAATCACGGTTGTACTGATGTATAAGCAGTATAAACCTGGTTTTGGTAGTCGAACCCCCAAAATCGGTTCATATCATGGTCAGCTATGGTCATATGACACTTGTACATTCCGATTTTTTGGGGGTTCCCTTACCAAAAAAACACTACTGTCTACACCATGGAACCCCCAAAAGATCCTAGGGTTAGACTGCATCGGTTATACAAGGACTACAGTACGGATCAATTCCGCCATTCCCAGCTACGCGTGAGGCTTGTGCTGGAAATGGGTTCAGGAGGGAGTGTGGATTTATGGCTCTGCATCCAAGGGTAGGGCTTAGAACTTACGGTGTCGGTTTGAGTTACGGTTGAGGTTTAGCGAAGCACTTAGGATTCAGTCCAAGCAGCTGCGAATAAACAAGGTCAAGGGGCCTGAGTTCAGGATTTGTTTCTTGGGATTTTAAGCTGTCACGGCTTTAGGATCTCGGGCGGTTGCCGTTTTAAAGGGAGCTCTGCCTGCAAAGCTTCTTCTTTGGAGAACGTCAAGGTAGACGTTACATGTTCCTTATTTGGTCCTCGTATGCATTGCACATGAACGATGACCTTGTTTTCTGGTAACGCCCCCAACCACCCACAGCATTCGGGGCTTACAGGATACCAGCCCAGGATTTGCGCAGCCAAGTTTTGCACGGCTTTGGGGTCAGAACTGCTTCTTCAATGTAATCAGTTTGGGTAGGTTGGGCAGGGCCATCGTGTGGATGATATGGAACTGAAGAGACAGGCAGGTCAGCTTTAGGGTCAGGATCTGCGGTGTACAGACTTTAGGAATAACTTGCACTTAAAGGTATACAGAAAGAGCTCTTGGAGCCGTGACCGTTTCGGGGGTAGGGCTCCTGGAAACCTTTCAGAACATGTAGGACCTCCAAGGGGTCTGGGTCTATAAATGGTTTCGAGTTGAAAGTCAAAGATCCTAGCTGCGCCTGCCCGGGTTTGCCCGGAGGCGCCGCTGAGGAAGAGGGCGCACTGTAGCCTTCAACTTGACAAGGATTTAGGGCTTTAGGGGCCTAGGGTCTTAGGGTCAGGGGGTGGATGATGAAAGCTCCAGGGGTTTAGGGCTGAAATGTAGCAGTCCGCATAACCAAAAGTGAGCTCCAAGCTACTATTGTAGGGGCTTGAACGGGGATCATGGCGCCATTCTAAAGATCCATTCCCCCATACCCAACCAAGCATGACTGTGTTGTCCAGTACGAGTGCGCGCGCGTACTCCAGATCTTCAAGACGGGACAGCTGCTCGTTCCTCAGCCGGCGCCACACAGGTACGACAGCTGAGGGCTCACTGACAGGTCACCTTCGTGTTACACGTGAAAATTCCAAAAGGCGAAGTGTAACGCCCAAAGCTTGGCAAAGTGCTGGTAAGGTTGACGCCTGGGCGGAGCGCCCCACTTGGTGCACCAGTGATGCACAAGCTCGAGTCGGCCACAGCACTGATTGACCAACCTTGGGCCAACTTCCCGCGATCCTCGCTCAAGCAGCTTCCACCATGCTTCTCGCAACCTCTGCAGTAGCACTACTACCACTCCGACCACTCCTATTCCTCCTACCCCTACTCCCATTTCTACTCCTACTCCTCCGAACTCCTCCTCCTACTCCTACTCCTACTTCTCCTACTTCCTACTCTTATTCCTACTCCTACTCGCACTCTTTCTCCTACTCCTACTCCTACTCCTACTCCTCCTACTCCTACTTCCTACTCCTCCTACTCCTATTATTATTATTACTACTACTACTCCTGCTGCTGCTGCTACTGCTACTGCTACTGCTACGACTACTACGACTACTACGACTACTACTACGACTACTACTACCCAGTATTGTGCATTACCACTACTTCTTATTATTACTATTACTAGTACGACAAGGCCTAGGTTCCAGGGGTATACGCCGGGTCTGTTTCGTAGGCACCCGGCTGTTGCATATTGAAATGGATGTTGGAGGCGAGCTGGGTTTCGGGGTAATTCTTCAAGGTGGTCCGAAGTGTCTCCTTGGACTCCTTGAATTGGTTATATTGGGGTTATATTGGGGGTTATTTTGGGATAATGGAAAAGAAAATGGAAACTACTATCTACTGACCCCTCATGACCCGTGTCAAGGCAACTGGAATTTGATTTCATCTCGTCTGAGTATCACATCAGTGCTATGACAAAACGGGCGTCACTTGCGTAAAGGATCATACTCGCAGCTCCCCTATCTTCGGCTTATGGCCCCTTCCAGAAAGGAATCTAGCCTTTTTGGGTAGCTTGAACTGTAAGCAAAACTATACAGTCTACAGCGTCAGCGCCAACAGAACACGGGCACACATCGCGAAGGGCGCATACCGTATTGTACACGAAACCTGAAAACCCTTAAATCCCAAAGCCGTCATGGATACGCCAGCAACTGCCTACTCCAAATCCTACACTCCAACTCCTGACCTTATACTTTACAATCTCACCTCGATCCTAACCTCTATATGTTAAGCCTTGAACATTATGTGTAGCTTCCTGGTGCGCACTTGACCTAGCTACATGTCCAAGATCACTAACACGCCAGTAAAACAAGTGAACAAAACGCGGCTGTTTGCCAAAATTGCTGCTCTTCCGATGATACCCATTGAGCGTTGGTCCACACTCTAGCATTGAAGGTCTGATGCCTTCAAGTGGAGCCCCTATCCCCGCATCCCTAAGCCCTGAACCCTACAACCCTTAGCCTAAACCCTAGATCCCTATAAAACGGCACCCCACGTGCCTACTGTGGTCCCCGAAGAGTTCTCCATGGCAGCCTTTGCCACAGGCCCACTGGTTGCCTGCGGGCACTACTTAATCGTGTGTACTCCGCATCCCTGGGGATGTAGGTTATAAAGGGCTATAGAAGGATATAGGGGTATATCAGGGCATATAGGGACATATGGGGATGAATAGGGGTATATAAGGGTATGTAAAATATGGGAGTATATGGAATGTAGGGGGATATAGGGAAGTATGGGGGATGGACACGAAAATGGAAACTACTGTAAGTGCATCCTAGTGCATCATAGATAAAGACCTGCACTGGGATGGAAAAGCATATGGAAAAGACCATGGACCATGGAATGAAAACTGTAGCGCCTTGCCTGGACAAATAGGGTACACAAATTGAGAATCAAATGGGAAAGTGAGACGAGCGGTGCCCAAAACCCTAACACTATTCTATTTCTGAAGCAAAAAATGCTTACGGAAGCTTACGTTTCCCAGGCTTTTGCTCTTTCGACATGACTTTGTTGTTGTTTGTGCTTACGCCGCTTACGCCGGCTTGCTGCAGCTGCAAGGACGAACAAAACCAACAACAACAACAACAACAACAACAACAACAACCACAACAACAACAACAACAACAACAACAGCTTTTGACGCTTTCGGCAACAACGTCGCCACAGACTTGCTTACGAAGCCTTACAAAACACAACACTTGCTTACGCCAAACGTTGTTTTTGAAATCCCCTGTCTTTTCTAAATACGGCGACGGTTGATCACTGCTGGTAACTGAAGATATAAATCATGTCATACCTACTTTAAGCCCTAAAGTCTATGGATCGTACGTACTTTGGGCTGGTTGGATGCCTGTGGGGTATTGCTTTTTTGAGTTGAGGATCATGGGAGCTTCAGGTTCGGGGATTAGGCCCTCGGGTAGACAGAGATGTGCCACTTCTGGCTCTCGAGCGGGCTTGGGGTTTTACAGGAGTACAAACTGGCACCCTGACTTGCACCTGAAAAAATACCTGTCTGCTTGGAATTCAGGGCTCTGGATGTTGAGGGGTGGGGTCGGGTAGGGTTGAGGGTTTGGGGCTTTGTTACCTGCCTCAACTATAGCTATGCCAAAGCCTGATTGTTTTTTGAACGCACCAACCTCCAAACCAGTCTAAGTTATAGCTATACTAAAGCCGGGAGTCATTGTTGCTATATAATCTTCTGAGCCAATCCCGTCGGATGGCTAGGGTAACCCTGAGGTGGGGTAAACTAAAGCCCTAGCTCGCAGCCATATTTTTCCCCAGTCCCCCTCAACAAACACCCAATACAGAGACCTAAATAATTACGAGCGTCATAGTTGAGGTCTTCTTCAGGCACCTCATACCATAATCATTCAAGGAATCTAGGACCATAATGTTGGTAATTCTCCCAATAGGCCCTACATGACCGATGATTTTATTTGTGCAATCTAAAATCATGGTCATTGGCACGGTCAGACAGCTGATCGTGTGTCAGCCAGTAACTGTAGAATAAAACACAACTAGTAATCATGGCGAGAATCTGTCAGAGCAAATGCTGCTGAGTGAGGAATTTTGCTTGCTGAGTAGTGGCATTGATGAAGTCCGAGGGCTTAGTCTTGACAGTGTCAATTGACAGTGGTGAATGGACACTGCTGCCTGAACGCGCGGGAGTCGAATGATAGTGTCCGTGAGGTTCCACTTCGGCATGAAAAACAAGCCAGCAGGAAAAGGCGGCTCACCAGGGGAATTCGGAATCCATTTCACACACTCCTCTCTCATGGGAAGGAGATCATCCAAACTGGCCTTCCTGCGTTGCACATATTTAAAGCATGTTGCGAGACAAGGCTCGAAATTTGTAGACAGCAAGCCTTACAAGTTCACTATTGACAACCAAACGGGCCTTCCATCCGCCAACGGAAATAAAGAGTAAAGAGTGTACATGCTTCCCTCAACTGGACACCCGACATGTACACCAGCCAATTCTCTGAAGGAACCCTATATACACCCACGACAAACCATGATGAAAAACCTTCCTGACGTAATTAAGCCCAGCTTCCATGTGATTCTGCATTAGACCTAAACCCAGGCCCCTACAATGGGTGATCAAAGGGCTCGCGGTCCTGGACGCTCATGTCTCAGATGAAGTCTGTGTCAGCCGCTGCACGTTCTCTGGCCTTGCTTAGACAGTTGGTATCACAGTTACTGCCACTGGAGTTAGAGTTAGACTGGGTTATATAGGGATAACGGAAGAACATGGAAACTACTATAGCATATTGGGGCTATTTAGGGATGATGGAAAAGAAAATGGAAACTACTATAAATGGAGACTCCTATAATATGGCATTTTGATGGGGAATAAAAGGAGCGGGGTCTGAGGTATGTGCGAGGTTTTTCTACTCTCGCCCGATGAGCGCCATGGTATCGGTATGTATCGGTAACTGCTGACTGCTTCATAACCCACTCCACATCCCTACGGCTCTATGCTAAGCTGCCCATGATAGCAGTTCTAGCGTCAGAACTTCCAATGTTCCTCACTTACTTCAAGGAACCTTGTTGGAACCGTCTTTGCAGTTTTGGTCGGCTAGGCTTTACGAAGCTCAAATTTACCCGTTTGTTTGGTACTTGCTGCAGAGATAGAATCCAACAAGAACTTGAGCGCTTCTCCACACTAAAGGCTCCTCATGCAATGTCCCGAATTTGAGAGCCCTACTATCTTGAAGCACAGAACTCCGCTAAATGGAGGGGTGATTTCAGGATCCAATAAAGTTCAAAATTGCTCACGAGGAGTGTTTATTAGGGAGTAAGCAGGTGATGGCTTTAACCCTGTCAAGGGAATCGAGACCCAAGAGTACTCTTGATGACTTTAGCCGGGGCCTACGACAAGCTTTCAATAGCTTCTGAGGCTACTGCGATGCCAAAACTCCCCAAACAACAACCTTTTTCGTGCATTCAAGATATGTTTTTGTTAGGGGAGGGGGCGGAAGCCTTGGAACTACAGTACCAACACCGTGAGCCCTAAACGTGCTAGGCAGAACCTACCCGTCCTATCTTCAACGGGAGCGTTCTCCCATCCACCTCTCCACTTATGTCTGAAATATAAAGCAAGCTGCGGTCTTTCTCCACTTTTGCGGCGCGTCGCTCATCGAAGTGCTTCCATGCCGGCTAAATTGAAGATTCCAGGCTCTGGGTGGCAAAAGGGTTTGCAAATTGCAGAAGGAGGATGCTTTCCAGGGAGTCAAAGAAAGCGATGCCTATGATGATCATTTAGAGACATTTCACACTCCAGTCCTGACGTCCTACTGGTGAGGAAAGTCCCTCAAACAAGGAATCCTCGGTGAGGACAGCCTACACATGTACGCGTGAATTTGACCAACTTGACCTATATAATTCTGGGTATGCCCCGGTCAGAAGATAGCCACAAACATAAGCCTGATTATGGACCCAAAGCCCTAAATCCTAAAACCCTAAAACCCTAAAACCCTAAAACCCTTAAGCCCTAAATCCTAACCTAAACCCTTAAGCCCTAAATCCTAAACCTAAAACCCTAAATCCCAATCACTAGGCCCTAATTGTGCGAGGTCCGACCATCTTTTAGCTCAAGGCAAATTTTGCAGCCTCAAATGCAAGACACTAAAGCCCTAAGCTCCAAAATCCCTAAGCCGTCAATCTTGCCAACCCTAATCTTAAAACTACATCCTCGGACTTAAGTGACCTAATCCTGATCCCAATATCCTAGAACCTAAGCCCTGATGTGGAAACCCCAAACTCCAAACACTAAAACATGCAAACCCTAGTCCCAAAACACTATAGGCTATGTCCCCCTACACCGGTGCTTTAAAATATCTGCCTAGCCCCGAATCTTCAAATCCTCACTTCTTGCAGCAAGCCAGGTCAGACAATGGCGACTCCCGGCCTCAAAGCGGCATAGAACTGAAAAGGACTAGGGGTTCGCGGTTTGGGGTTTACCGGCTTGGGGTTGAGGATCTAGCGACATTTTGGGTCTATGGGGTTTGGAAAGTGGGGAGCTTGGAGTTGGAGCTTGAGGGTCTAAGGTGTGGGCTAGGGATTTAGGGTTTGGGGCTTAGCGCTTCGCGATTTAAGTTAGGGTAGGACAAGGGATGAGGATAAGGGCACGTATGTTAAGGCTCTTCCATTGTTCTATTGTTCGACCAACTCTCTCCTCGTCACACTAGAAACCCCACAGCATCCCCCTCTGAATCCTAAGTATTCCCACTGTAGTGTACTGTGATTAACTTCAATTGTTGTACCACTGTTGCTGGGTTGGGGCCTCGCTTCTACTGCAAGGCCAGGGCTTCGGGTTTGGGACTAGAATCTTTAGTGAGTAGCAACCCTATTCAGGACTGTGGTTTTGAGGCATAGGGCTTTTGAGGCTGGAGTAGTGCATTGGGTGCAGGCCAGTTTTTTTCAAATGGCGGTGTGGACGCAGGTCAGATAGACTTAAGCTAACGTGGAACGTCAAAGTTAAAGGCGTCTTGTTAAGGCCAATTGCTGGGGCATTTCCTGGGTTCATTTTGGAAGAAGCTAGGCCACAATACAAGATAATTGATTAAGGATCTACGGAGAAAAAGTGCCCGCTGGCGTCCCGAAACCTGCAACACAAAAACAAACTATGCCTAGACTTTCATATCCCGACCCGGCTTTCGGGTACCAATCTTTTTGGCTGCTAACACCTTTCATATACAGATTTAGTTGCCGTAAAAGAAGGGTAGGGCGCAAGGGCTTCATACAATCTATCTCTGCTGGCCATGTTTCCTAAGAACAGGCAAAGAATATCATCAGCGCCAATCCACCAAAATCACCGATATCTAGTCAAGTATCAATGCCTCATAAATACATACATATCTCTCTCTCTCTCTCTCTGGGAATACCTATCTACCAAAGTAGTGCCCGGTTCTTTCCTGTGTAAGGCTATTACCGAAACATGTCGCATCTGAAGGCCAGCCTTTAGCAAGAGACTTGTAGATAGCTGAGTGATTGAACTCTGGCCAGCCCAGATTCTCTGCTGCTCTAGTATTGGTCAGGTCAGCTTTGCTCAACTTTTCTGCTTTCAAGTGAAGGAAGCTTCTCCCTTTGGGGTTCCACGACGACGGCTGCTGCTGTCCTCGCGGAGCCCCTGCTCTGCAACTGACGGAATTCTGCCAATCAAATCTGCCCCTGCCCTCTTTGTTCAGGTGAGGCCTAACCCCATAGCGGAAGCCCTGAAACCCACAGCTTCTATCCTGAATATTAACTCGTAAACTCTGATCCTTGACCCTTGTTTCTAGGGCCCAGGCCCACACATTTTGGCTTCGCCCCATCCCATGCGCACCTAAGAAATGTGCTCGAAGCGTGCCCCAAGTGAATTCGGTTCACGGTGCTAAGGAAAGGTTCAGGGCTCAAGGCTTAAGGTGGAGCTTGAAGAATACTCGCGACAAGCCCGACTAATACCTCAACGTCTTCAGCAGCCGTTCTTACTCACCGACACCCGCCTGGTGCCTTCTGAAGGCCTGAGATCTTGCGAATCCAGGTAAATCCTCCCTAAAGCATAGATTGTCCCACTTTTGTAGAGCGGCAATTAGTACGTTTGGCGTATTCACTACTAAGGGGGGGTGAAGGGGCTTGATTCATACGTGTACTCCAGCCCTGCACTACACTCTTCTTGTGTAGGTCTTGAAGCAGGAAATGGCTGAAAACAGAACATGGAAACCCCCTTAACCTAGACCCTCAGAAGGTTAACTTAGCTATTCAACTTCCTTAGGGCAAGAATCCCTACCAAAATGCTCAAATACTTGGATGCTGATGCTTCCCAATCCTCGTACCGACAGAAAGAGGCTTCCGAAGACTTGGGGGTTGTTAGAAAGGGACTGAAGGAATGCATCCCTATAGTAGGTCCTGTATTGTCCTGATTTGACGTATGCCATGTGCTTTCCCTTGCTTCATGCTCTTACAAACCCCTACAGTCCCAGTCTCCATGTAACTTTCCATTTGCTGTTCCATGTCATTGTACATTCCCCACTTACGAAGAGCCAAAGCGCGCTACGATGATGGCGCGATCGCCAGGTTCACCGATTGGATGCTTTTCCTAGGTTCGACATAGCCCGCAGGATTTGGGGACTTCTTCTAATGGAGGACCTAAAGATTCAGGACTGTTGGGAACTCCCTTATACCACAGCAAAACCAATAATACGTCAGAACAAGTACATATCCTACCTTTTGATGATGGCAGTAGTGAGATGATCTTTTCGGCGGTTCTCAAGACTGGGGCACCTTCACGAAGTCTAAGGTTCTACGGCAGTATATGAGGTCCCAAAGTTACGGCATTGTGGGTCCCCCGAGCTTCATGTGCTTGCATACTCAGGGTCCCCCGAAAAAAACCATTCACAACTATCCGTCTTAGCTTCAGGGTCTGAGAGGTTTGACAGGATCTCCCTTAGCCCACTTAAATCCCTACACCCCGAGTCTGAGACCCATAAGCCGCGGGTCGTAGGAACGGCTACAGCCAGCTGCGCTCGTCTGGGTAGAGCAGGCTGCTACTTTCTGGAGCTTCTTCTCCTCTTCGGGCTTGAGGGATGACGACCCAAATTGTAGTTATGTCTTCCTTTTATCGCCTTATTTTAATTATGCCTGCCATCTGAGCGCATGCGCCTCTCGGATAGAGGCCGCCCTTGCCTGAAGCATTTAGAGTGTATAGAGTTTAGTCTAGGGCCGCATAGCAGAAAGTCATCTTCAAGCTTTTTCTGTTTCTTCCTTTGTGGATGACGCGGCCACTCGGATTGAACCAAACCCTGGATGCCAGTCACTGCGCATCATTGTGCTGGACAGCTACACAAGTAGAGCAATGCCTTTCGGGCACTTACAAGTGGAATCTCTTTGCTAGCGCTGCGGATATGAAGGCAAAACGGCCTCTTACAAACCAAAGCAGCAAACTCAAAGAACAACTGGTACCCTTAAAAAGGGGATACCCAAGCTCGCACCGTGCCACAAAAAACAGACTCTTACACCCTAACCCCGAATCATGAATGTTGAATCCCGTGTCCCAACCATGGGCCATGATGTTCCCAGGAAGTCCTTCAAGTATTGCCGATCGCACAGCTGCGCATCCCCTAGCAGCTTGGACTCTCTGTTAGAGTGATTTGTTTGGGATCTCTTCCCTCTTGTCAAGTTGAAATGCCATTCAAGCTAGGTACTGGCTGCCAGCTTCAGGGCTTTAAGTCCTGTAGGCTGTAGCTGGGGTATGTTGTCTCAAAATGTGGCTGCATCATCTCACACGACCCTAGCAACCAAACCCATGTCAGGTCACCTTCTGGACTAGAGTCCTCTTCCGAGCGAACTAAGCAAATACAGCATTCTATGCTACTTCAAGAGATGGAACAAATTGAGTCTACAGCGGTTTGCGATTTGAGGAGTGGCCGTGGTGGTTGAAAAGTGTGGATCTCGAATTGGGGTGGCCAACACATGTATGTAATTGGGAGTGGAATGGATCAAGGTCAGAGTGCTCGGGTTTTGCTTCGAATCTGCCAAAAATATGTGGATGAGCCACATGATTCTTGTTCATTCTGTCTCAAGGCCAGCAAACCCCAACAGCTACCCTGAATACTCAATGCTAAACCATGTGGCCCCAAATACCCACACCTTTTTGGCAACTTTTGGCAACTTACACATAGCCCCCAATAGCTGCGTCGTGTCTTTGTTGCCTTCACATGCCTTCACCACCGCCACCGCCACCTCCAACTCCACTTTTTGTTGTTTCTTCTTGCTGGTCTTCTCACCAATGGAGGGCCTGTAGAGTAGCAGCAGAATGCCGATCCACGATCGAGGCACCTCTCGCCGCTAACAGCGCAAACCTTCAAAGGACATGTGGCGAATAGAAAATTATGCAGACATGTCTGTATATAAATGTATATATGCACACACCTAATCTATTTCGCCTGTGAGGAAAAGAAAGAGACAAAAAGAAAGAGAGAGAAAGAGAGAGAGAGAGAGAGATAGAGAGAGAGAGAGAGAGATAGAGAGAGAGTGAGTGAGTTTTGTTCAAGGGTTTCAGGCTTGGGTTGGGACAGGTCACAGTCAAGTAAGGAAAGCATGTGACAACTACTCTAGACAGGGTTTGTGGAGTTCATGCAAACATAGTTTGAATCTATACGGGCATTCTCAGTAATAAAGGGTTCTTATGGATGTGTTGGCTTCTCGCAAGCGAGGCTGTTTTGACAGAGCAACACAATTACTTGAAGCGTATCTTCTAAACAACGTCAACAAGCACAACTACGGCTAGACTACAGTTTTCGGAAAAATGCGCATGCCATCCACGAAGACAAACCATACTAACAAATGCGAGAACTTAAAGCCTGGGGCCTCGCAAACTCTTGAACATGGGCCACTTCTTTAGTGAGAGTCGGGGGGCTAATCCCCTGTACAAAAAAAACCTACAACAGCCCCTGCATTCCCTCGCCACTCCCGCGTCACTGCCGGTGGGACTACGTCCTGTCTGCAGAAACCTTCTTCTGGCAACCCGAAAGGACAAATTTAGAGGCCAAAGTGGTAGGTAGGCACCAGTTATATTAGGCGTATATTTGGGTTCAACATTACTGCACCCTCCGCCGTTCTAGCATGGGAGGCGCCCTTCCAAGACCGCTGACGCCTGTCAATTTTCAAGCTGCCAAAATATGCTTCCCAGCTGTTTGGATGAGGATACCCGCTCCTTTCAAGACCCACTATGAGAGTCTCAAAAAGTCGGGGTATCTTGGTGACGCTGGGGATATACCGGGGGATAGCGGGAGCCCCTGTTGACGGCTCAATACTCTCATCATATCTGGAGAGTGCAACTGACATGGTAGGATTTGGTTTGGACTGTCTAAGTGATGTATTGGTATTTCACTGCATACCATTTTCAGCCTCAGCCCCAACCCTGGCCCCAAGCACATCAGCAGCCTTTACCCGCCCAGCCAAGGTACCCTCGATTGGTCAGTGCTGATGGGTCTCCCATGGAACTAAGGCGGCCCGGTACAAGACATCGCTCCATCCATCTGTAACCGATGTTGCGTAATGGAAGCCTCCTCTGCCCCTAGAAGAGTATCTACTCTTCAGTATCAAAAATCATAACCACACACTGCACCCCTGTACACACACATGACTTCTAGAATCCCTTCCCTGCAGAGCAACCCTACAGCTCCAAGAAATGCGCCTTTTTTTACAATGAAATGCATTTTTACTGGGGAGGGAGTTGTAGGGATCCTCCCAATACTAACTATTCTGGTATACCATCATAGTTTTAGAAAAAGTGTATATTAGGGATAGCATCGCAGCCCAGGAGCTGATTTCACACCGTTGACCATGACGAAGCTGTTGCTGCAATTCCTTGTTACCAAGATGTGCTCTCAAAGAAGAATGGGCGCAGGGAAGCACTTGGGATATACAGGGATTGTAAGCAGACTATGGGGGTCCGCGTCAAGGAGAAGTATTTGTGGCAGAAACTCCTCTACACTCCCCATCTCAGATTCCAGAGTTTGCGCAATCAATGTTTCTTGGCGACAATTGCACAGGAGATGGATGTTCATCAATATTGAGGACAATACATCGTTCTGATTCAAGAACAGTGACAGCCAGGATGATTAGAGCCGAACCCGCAGCTCTGAGCAAAATAGGGGATACTCTTCAGGAGGGCTCCCGGAAGAATGATATGGGAAGCTAACCTTCCTGCATGCTTAGATTGTAAGGGGATTGTAGGGGGCTTTTGGAGGAGATCATAGAGGTTGTTATGAGAAACACACAGCCCGAAGACTTTATGTTAACCCTGAATCCCACAAATTGTTATCTCATGACCCAGGTGCAGGACGTCCAGGTTGGAGCAGTCCTCCACGTGCTGAACCGCGGCGACCTGTATTTTCTGAACTGATGCAAGAGTTAAGGGTTGCAAGATTAGAGTGTATAGGCACGTAGGATTAAGAGCTTGCGGTTTTGGGCTTTATTCAAACGTAGAAGTACCTTAGTGGCTGTTAGTGGGGAATAGGGGAATATCACCCCCATATTCCATATTCCCTTATTCCCCACTAACTACTAAGCACCAGTGACCTACATAACAGGGAGCTCCCACAAGGATTTCCAAGAAGAAACACGGGCCCAGGCCGCAAGACGGGAAGTCGCCCTAATATGAGCTAGAACCAGTACATTGCGTCTGCGTCTTCCAAAAAGGTGTGTCCATATACACGTTTTTTTTTTTTCTCCGGGTGGTGGTCCTAATAAGAATCACACATGAGACCTTTCATCTCGGCGTGTACTGCCCTGTACATTTCCCGAAAAATGGCACTAGTTTTTGCGAGTTAGAGGGGCTGAGGGGCTGAGCAAGTGAGTTACACATTTACTGGCGCGCCAACTCGAGGCTCTTGTATATCAAGAGTTACAAGTATACTTATGCTTCCTGAAGCTGCCAAGTCTCAGTCTCCCTGACCCTCTAAGTTGCTGATACTTACCCAGGCCCTAAACCCATGATGCAGGTCTGCTTGAAGCTCACACAGGGGTGTCATGGTTTCAGGTGCGCGTGTCTCTGTTCTACACCCCCAAAAACTCGAAGGGTCCGACACGAGGTCGACATATCGCTGGTGGACTGGCCGCAGGCGCTGTACCCCTCCCCCTAATATTAAACCCGCCCACCCCCCCAATATAAAAAATACCATCCATTGTGGTATATTTTATTATATTGTATTTTGGGAGTATTTAAGATTGGGGGTGGGGGGGTTTAGTATTAGGGAGAGGGGATTACCGCCATTTGCAAACCAAACCCAAACTAAACAAGAATAGTTTCCATTTTCTTTTACATTCCTTATGGGTTTAGGGTTTAGGGGTGTAGGGTACCCAATTTATGACTCTACTTGTCTTACGGTTCGGTGGGAAGCACTGATATTATACTTTGGCCGCTGCCTATACATATATGCCGAAAGGTTACTATCATGAACAACACTAGTGTTTTGCAGTCTTATCTTCCTGCAGTCTTATCTTCCTGCGTACGTAGTAGAGGGAAAGCGTCTTGAGCTTGGGGCTTAAGATCTAGCTTACCAGTCCAGACCACGATCTGGCTCGCCAAAAAACAAGCCTTGAAGTCCAAACCCTAAACCCCTAAACCCTTAAATTAACCCTAAACCCCTAAACCCCTAAACCCTAACCCCTAAACCCTAAACCCTGAATTTTTGGGATCCTCCACAAGGTTGGGATTTAGCATCTGCGATCCCAGGGTACACCGCCAGCCCCGAAGCCTGCCAACCTGCCAAGGCAAATAACAAAAACACACACAACCTAACAACCACCATAAACTCTGTAGCCCCCAAAACGCAAAATTCTAAGGCACCGGCTCCAAACCTTACAAGAAAACTGAGGGAGAATAACAACAGCAGGAATATAGTCCTACTAAGACTACTGGTAATAAATATAACAATACGAGGACTACGGATAAGTACTCATAAGTGACACAACAGAATAAACGCTGCGAGCCTTGGCCGCCGAGCAGTTTGGGAAGACGGCTCCTTCCATCCTTGGCTGGATCCATTCACAGCTGCAGCTACAAGTGCCCATTGACAGCAGGGGTTTCAAATGCATCTTTCAAAAGGTTAAAGGGAAATGCAGAATTTCTTAATCACCTTACAATGGGGTTGTAGGGACCTACGGGGGGTTTCGCTCCGTGCAACCATGGGAGCCATGGTGTGTCGGTTTGGGCTTTTGGGGCTTGCTAAGATCCTGGACCCATGTTTGGATTTGTGCTTTTGTTTATCAAAGTTGGGGTCGTGTATGGGGTACTATATACTACTTAGTATATTCCTTGAACATTTCCTAACGTAGAGGACCCAACTAGAGCATGCATGCGTGAGGACTCCCTCAAAAGCGTGATGTTCCTGGAAAACCCCCGTATCATCTCAGATCTCCTTTGCTCCATCCTGTCCCGATCCATAATTAAGAACCCCCCTCCTTTTACGGGCCTTAATATGAGGATCCCTATTGTAATCCCTATTAAGGGGAGGGGGTTCATTAATCAGGGGTCTACATTAGATCTGCAAACTGCAAACCTGCACACCCCTAACCTCAACAAAGCGAAAATCCAGACCAGACGTACCCCAAATTGGGGCGACAGAATTACTCCCTGCGTGGTTCCCATTCCCTGGGGTAGCCTGGTTAATCTGAGAAGCCCCACATCGCCCAAGGGATTCGTCGAGTCTAGACGGTCCACCCACCCACCAATCATTACATGGCGGTCCCTTGCAGATCCCATTGTATGACTATTCGTGGATGGCGACACTGCCCGTGCTAAAATTCTTGAAGATCAGCGTCAGCTCGCCTCCTTGGCGCGCCACCTCGGCTCGAGTGTCTTCCGGATAAGAGGCAAGCGAAACGCGGCTGAGAGATTTTCAGAGGGATCAATGTGGAGGTTATAGGTGGGGGATCTGGGAAATTCCTGAAACAGCTGGTTGCTTTTCAACCTTGGGGTGCCAACCATTGCTTCAAGTTGGGTGAAGCCAGCCTGAATATGCATCTGCGGGCTGAAGAGCCAGGCCCAAGTTGAGCTAGCTTCAGGGATTACGGGGTAGGTAGGGGATATATTGGAATAATGGAAAAGAAAATGGAAACTACAGTTTGGGTTTAGGGTTTTGGGGTTTAGGGTTTGGTGCCCATGTAGCCCTTGTCTAGTCTAGTCGTTCAACCGGAGCCCTGGCAATCAAGAATGCTTGCATGGAGGGCTAGGTGAACTTAGTAAGTAGTTGAATCAAATCATCACCGGTTTGTTGTATGTCATACTGGTACTGGCAGTATATTGACTAACATTTGCGGAGTCCCGAAGGTCTAACAAGTAACCGTGAGCAATAATAGATTTTTCTCGCTCAGTGAGGCACAGATGATCACCGTTTAAGCTACAATCTAAGCTCCCTACCCTATAAACCCGAAAGCTCATAAACCCTAAATGCTCGAAACTACAAAACCTAAACCCTAAATATTAGTTTCCAATTTTCCATTCTCCCTAAAAAGACCCTAAATTACCCTAAAAAACCTATACAACCCCTATATATAATTACATATATATATCCCCTATTATAATAACCCCTCAGCCTCCTCCTCGAAGCTGGAACTCCCGTCTGCTCCCACAGCGGCGGCGGTCAGGACGCGGCCCTGTGCTCAAAGAGCTCGGGTTTTATAGCCTTAGGTTTGTGTAGGGTGGAGGGTTTAGGGTTTAGGGTTTAGGGTTCAGGGTTTAAAAATGAGGGGTCAAGGGCTTCAAGATTCAGAATGTGGATTTCAGAGCTCTAGGGTTTTTAGCTTTTGCTGTCAGGGTTCAGCGGTTCAGTGGATATAAATATCACATCAGGTATTTCCTCACCCCAGCCTACCTCAAAGTAGAGTCGGTCCGTGGGATATAATCCCCCTTAAGTAGACAGAATATGGGGTATGTGGGGATCTTGCTTTAAAATACTCAAAGCGTTTATATTCAGGGATTACATGATAGGGGCTTAGGGTTTTGGAGTTACATCTCAAGGGTTTAGGGTTTAGGAGTGAAATGATAAGGGTTTAGCTAGGGTCAGGGGTTGAATGATAAGGGTTTAGAGCTTAGGGGATAAGAATTGCACAACATGATCTCTATACACCCCTTGCCAAGGACGCTTATCATGCGAAGACCGCCTGGGTACAACAAAGGGCAACTAGTTCCGTGCAGAGCGTGAGCTTATACATCTACAGTTGTTTATCATGTTTTTTGTTGAGAGGGGGGGACCCAAAAAGGGGCACACTAGGGATCTATATCCTTATACACATAACATACATTCACGTATACAGATATAGGTAAAGGCATACGGTATAAAGATATAGAGGGATTGTGGCAGACTTCCTTCAGGAATGTGTCATGGACTGTTTGACAACAAAAGAGAAATCATATTCTCCGCTGAAGACACACGTCCATATACCTCCTATTTGCGGGCTAAAACCTGAACCCCACCCGTCTCAGTTCATAAGTTCAATCACCAAAACCTTAAAACATCGCAAACACTCAACCACCCCACCCCCGTAAGGTTCCCCAGTAGCCATTGTATCTTACCCTAAATAATCCTGGTTAAGGGGAGGCCTAAGGGAAGTAGGGTAGCGGGACCCCCCAAGCCCTACCAACACCTTTCTAACCCTTATCTAACCCCTATATAACACCCACCTAGCCCCCATGCAATCCCTGTAGGATTTCTCCAATTATCACAGCTATCTTATCTTGTATTACCGCTACTAACCCCTAAGGAATCTTGGAAAACCGCATCGTACCCCTATCTGACCCCTACTTTTTCTCTACATAAAACCATATCGTCTAACCCTATCTGCGTCTCTATATAAACCCTATATATGACCCTGAAAACCCTAAACCCTATGTATGCCGTATATTAGAAGTATATATATATATGCTGTATGTGTGGTTTTAAGGTTTAGGGTTATATATAGATATATATTAAAAGGTCCCGCACCCTCTGAGCCTCGGAGGAGCGGATTAGGGGCCCTGTAGCCTGGGCTAAGGAAGCGCAGCTGGCCTGGGTTGAAGAATTTTTGGGCTTAAGGCTTGGAGTTTAGGGTTTTAGCGTTTAGGGTTTAAGTTTAAGGTTTAAGGTTTGGAGTTTAGGGTCAGTTTTTCTTCTCAAGGTTATATTAAGGTCTTGCAGGCATTCTATACGGATTGTAGAGGGATTATGGGCTCATGAAAGGATATTACCACCGAGATGGAAAAGATGGCAAATGTCATGAAATCTGGGTTTTTTTGTAAGGTGTTTAGATAGGGGTAAAAGGGGTATAGCGGATAGAAACGAGGGTTAATGTTGTGGGGTGGAATGTGTACTGAGGGGACAGGAAAAACAGA